>JAQIWH010003674.1:0-19128 GCA_034695005.1 Cryptops parisi
TATATATTAAGAATAGCTCACTTCTGTGTATGTGCGTGTGAAAGACAGCCTCGCTCATCGGGTGATGTTCTCAAGACGTCGCTTATCTCCCCCGTACTACTACAGCACGGGTGTGCTTCTAGTATATACAAGTATGTCCATCCACTTGCAATAGTAAATTTTCGATTTTCATATTTTGCTTGGAATTAAATATTAGAATATTCAACAGTTTAGTGCGAATAATTTTTAAAATCGGTGTAGGTTTTCGTATATGAGTCGAGGTGATGAATATTTAAAAATGCTTGAAAGGAAGTCGTAAAGCAAAGTGGAATTTCCAAAATGTACGTACATTAGTGATATGTTGGGAAGTTGTTCGTTGTATGGGTCTTGATGGCGAAGTTTAGTCAGTGACACGACATAGGATGAGAGGAATTAAAAAGAAGATGATACTCAGAAGGATTAAAATTAATCTTTTCGCTTTAATGTTCATTAGATAGGAACGAGTAGAGATTCGCTAAAAGGGTCTTTTAAAATAAAAGACTTGAAACTCCACACACAGTTGATAACATTGATGCTGGAATTGCACTTTAATAGCTGATATAGTCATTTCATAATAAAGATGCTATACGGGGTGTCCATAAAGTTTGTAGACAACTATTGAACGAATCTAATTGAAGGGCCTGGTGTGAACATTTTTACAATTTGGAGAAAAACTCGTTTAAATATGTGAACTTGCCTTGCTGTCTATGGGCTACTTCACACTTCTTGCACTAATATTTTTGCACATATTGTTGTTTTACTCAAAATTATGCGTAAAGAAGGTAGAGTTGCACCTAACATATTCAAAAATACTTCTAAGTCAAAAATGTTACTTAACACCCTTTACAATAGTAAAAGGGTGCATTTTCGAGTAAAGACTAAAAAACGGGTTTACGAGCCTAAAATTAGATCTACTGTCATGCAGAAATTTTGCACTTAGCAACTTCAATGGACTCTTATTTTTAAGTGGTGCTATAGTCCAGTTTGTAGAGCAGTGGGCTACACTTTTGGTTGAAGTATAGCAGGTTCGATATTTGGTGTCGGTTTTTTTTTCACTTTACTTTTCGTTTTTTAATTATTTAATTGCAAATGTTTTTTCAGTTGTTCATACAATTTCTTTAATTTTCTGGTTTTTCTCTTTTTACAACCTTTTATTTAACGTGACTGGTCGTAAAAAATGTTTCAACATGTTTCAATTTTTGAAGTTCGTTTTTACATATGTTCCCAGTATTGTAGACACTTTAAACTTGCCATACTAATTAATCTTGCGTGATAATTTTATCTGTCAAATTTGGAGACATCCAGGTCGCGTCAATGTCGAGCTTGACAGTATTTAAATATCGGTTTTACCTGGTAAAGTGATTGTTGTGATTTGATTAGTTTTAAGTTACTTCGGATTAAGTGGAAGGCCTTAAAAAGCTGTAGCTGTGTTAGGCTGGAAAGCCTAGCAGAGTCACTTGTCGCATTTGTGGTATTAAAATGAAAACTTTAAAATGACAACAACGATTATGATTATGATTATGATTTATACAATAATGCGTATTTATAGAATAATAATTTGCATCCACGTTCATGCCGTTAATCGTTCATTTCCGAGTTCAGCCAAACAATTCTGTTAGTCACCAAAATTCAAGCACTTTATAACTAGTACCGTTACAGATTAAGCTGAAAAAATAGATCTAAAATTGAATGCTGTCATACTGTACTGTATTATAACAAACAGAATGAGTCATAAAAACTGATAAGTAGGCATAAATTTAATCACATGTTACTGTTTAGACAATCTCAAGTTTAAAATTTGTTGAAAACATGGTCACGTGAAAAAGTGAAGCGTCGTGTGTTACAACCTTTTTGGGTCTTGGTGACGTGACCTTTTTTAATGTGTTGTCCAACAAAACGTTTTCGACTTTTTATCTTTGTATTCCTCTGAAATAAAATGTCGGCAACATAGTTCTGTCTATTTCTATTCGAATTCTTCCAACTTCCACACTCCAAGTTTAAAGAAATTTGTTAAAAGTCGCTAAATTGTCAACATTTCAAGGGGGTGGTTTTTGCCATGTGTAAAAACCTTTGACATTCCCAAGGAACTTTAGTCTTCCACTCAAATGTCATCTATTTTTAAAAATAGTATTGCATTTTATGATACAACTCTATCAACTATATTATTAACTCGTTTTTTGTCCCATTTCTACAAAGCAGAAAAACTGGACGGTCAATCCAAATAATAAATTTGCTCTATTTTAATGATTCTCAAAAATATTGTTTTGTATAACAAACTAAGCGACATATTCAAATTTTTTAAACAATCCCTCATCGGGTGTTTGAGTTTAAGAAGTGGGACTGTATTTCTAATATTTATTTATTTATTTATTTTTGTTTGGTTTATTTTGGAAAACAGTATAAGCAGAATAATTTTGTTTGAGTCATCAATAGAAACATTTAACTAATTTCAGTTTTACAACCAACGTGACTCGATTGTTATTTTATTATTACACTAATCGACTTTCTCAACGTTGGCCATTGGCATACCATATCCTATTTAGACCTAATCTAAAGGGTCACCGAAATAGAATTCAACACTAATTACAGCTAGTTCTAGGAAATTCCACACAAAAGATTATCGTAGACACTTCGCTCTTTCCAACAACAATAACGTCATTCTTCCGTCGACGACATTCTTAAAGGCGACCAATCAGAACGCTTTCTTGGATCTAACTTTTAGATTTTTAAAATTTTCCATTGGCACACTCATAATAGCAATAAAGTAGTTATTTAAATAATAAAAAAAAACAAAATATTTTCAAGTTTTGTAACACTATTTTCCAACTTTCTTTATAACTACCTTTGACATGACTACTAATAAATCTAATTTTAAACAAGTACATTAAAAATCCTTTTTAAGCATACTCTTTATAAACTGGCATATACCGTTTGCCATAATGATTTTTAATTAACCCAGCATATAAGCAGTGATACTCGATACACTAAAGCACAATAAGGACCCGTGTGATTTTCTTCCGTGCGTGAAAAATAAAATAAAATTGATTTGCCGTTCGTGTTTTTAAAAAAAATGTTGGTGTTCCACATTTAAAGACTAAAAGAATATTAAAAAAAAAAAAGAAATTGTCCTGACCAGGCACGATCTTTATATACTGTCATATAGCATTTGCAGTTTTCTTTTTTTTTATTGATGCCGTGTAGCCCATGTCACTTGGTACACTTTGATGGATCCAGTGACATCTTATTTCTCAAAATTCATCAAACCAGTTAGCCTGTAAGGGGATCTAAAGAATTATGCATTTATGGCATGTAGCCAGGGCCGGATTTACACTATAAGCTAAATAAACTACAGCTTAAGGCCTCACAATCTAGAGGGGCCTCAGTTTTAAAGGCTTCTCAAGGCTTCTCAAAAATTGATTAAAAAATATCAAATCAAAGTCTTGAATCCCCAAATAGGGGCCTCATAATTTAACATAGCTTAAGGCCTCACCACACCTAAATCCGGCCCTGCATGTAGCGTCCGCCATATTGGTTTTGTGTTGATGCCATTAACATGTGTGGGTCGGGATTTTAAGACGAATCCATAGATATTTTATTTATCAAAATCCATCAAGTAGTTTTGTTTTTATATGTAAAAACTCACAACTTACTCACTCAATCACACAAAATGTTTATAGTATATAGTATATAGTATAGTATGGCATATAGTATTTGTCATATTGGTGTTTTATTGATGCCATATAGCCAGTGTCACTCGTGAGAGAAAGGCGGATCTAAAGGCTCCTTGATCAACAAAATCCATCAAGCCAGTTAGCCTGTAGGAGGGTATAAAGAATTATGCATTTATGCATGTAGCGTCCGTCATATTGGGTTTTCGTTGATGCTATTAACCAGTGTGGGTCAGGTCTCCAAGACGAATTAATAAACACCTATTCATCAAAATCCATCGAGTAGTTTTGATTTTATACGTAGAAACTCACACACACACTCACTCACAAGTGAAGCTAATATAAAGAGTATAAAAAAATAAAAATTATTGTTTAAGTTGCTTGCATAAGAAAAACTTTAAAATTCATTTCCACTTTTTAAACATTGGACACATTTTTAGACATTGGACACATTTTTAGACATTGGACACATTTTTAGACATTGGACACATTTTTAGACATTGAACTGACAAAACAAAACAGTTTATGGTACTTTCCAGTTATAGCCAGGCGAGTCTGATGTTGATATTTGCTTTGTAGTTCGTTTATTTTGTATGGGTTTATTTTGCAGGTTAGGTTAGGAAAAACAAAGACACGTATTAAATGTATGATATTGTTTTGTTTTCCTAACCTAATCTGCAAAAAAAACCCATAACCAAGTACAAGCAAATAGCAACTCAGACTCGCCCCAGCTATAACCGGTAATTACCCAGTTTATTTCCAAACTTCTTATTTTATAATTTCAATTTTTTTCATGAAACGTTTTACATGGAACTTCATTGTTGCCCTTTCGCACATCATTTTTAAATTATACACCTATGATTGTGATATTTGGTATTTATGGTCATGAAGGTAGTCTAAATACATATTCACAAGAAAAATATTTTTAAATATTTAAAAAAAAATTTCATTTGATACACAATGTATATACAATGATATGAATAATAATGGTGGAAAATATGATGCATAAAAAAATATAAATGAATATATATACAGAGTGCTAAATATGTTTTACTCGGTGAAATAAATGCATAACTAAAAAAATAAAATATTTCTTTATTTACACCCATCCACACACGATGTACTGTAATTTAAATATACATGGTGCACGAAAAGGCACCAACCAAACCAAACCAAAAAACTATTTGGCATTGTCAATCTTTGTTGAGTAGACGAATTTTTGACCTATTAGACCTAGAGACCATAGGCGCATTATATGAATATTATATATTTTTTATACTATTTATATAAACTGCATATGAAAATTTATACACTTAAAGGCACCTTGAAAAACATTTCATAGACCACAGGTGCCTTATATAAATATTATATTTTTATACTGTTGATATAAACTGCATATGGCAATTTATATACCTAAAGGCACCTTGAAAAACATTTTATAAACCATAGGCGCTTTATATAAATATTTTATTTTTATACTTTTTTGTATAAACTGTATATGGAAATTTATATACTTATAGGCGCCTTTGAAAAACATTTCATAAACCATAGGCTTCTAGAAGAATTAGAACCAATGGAAGAAATCAGAAATGTTTAAATATAATGGTAAATGTACAAACCAATTACCAATACCAGGAAATCAATCAAAATGCAATTCAACAAAACTAGCCCAAAAGTTACAAAAAACCAATTCAAAGAGGACGGTTAAAAATGCATAATCATTCCATTCTTTTGTGTAATTCTATCAAACTGAACTTTAAAAATTGTCACCTGCCCTAACCCTTAAACAATTTTTCTGGGTTTTTTTCTCACTATTTTCCCTTTCAAAATAAATTGTTTTTCTTTCAAAATATTTTTTTTTCCAAAAAAAAATTTTTTCTGGTGGGCAGCGTCCCTAGAAACCACGGTGCCCTGTGCAAGATGCCGTGTTGCACCGCCCTGGAGCCGGCGCTGTGAATGGTTTTTTCCATATGTTTTTCTTTCTACTACTTTACGTATATGTTGTTAATTTTTGTTTAAATGCATATTTTTCAGTGTGTTTTGTGTTTATTGTTCCTGTGCAATGTCCTCTCAATAACATATATTTGTATTACACAAAAAAATTAATTCATTCATTCATTTACGAGCCAGCTTATCCCAAAGCACCGCCGAGGTCGCGGTGGGCAAGCCCATGCAGCACAGACCAACATTTCGTCTGATCGTTCGCCGCAGCACAAACATCGACCCAGTTGTTGAGAGAGACTCTTTCACAGATTTTAATAAAATTTAATTGATGCAGTGTAAAAATAAAGTCCAATGTCCAAGCATGACAACACTTGGAATATTTTCAATGCTTTTGTCCAGGGGTTGTAAAATACACTTACAACTTTATTGTTAAATCAACCAGGTAGAATTTAACATTCTTTGGTGTTGAGTTCTTTTTAAAGTTCAGTGAACAACAAAAACACAGGAAAACAGTTTTGATGTGTAATTATCTTGGTTATCGCTTGGTTATCGCCAGAAAAAAATTGTAATATCGTAATTGAGTAAAAAAGCAAATGTCCATAAACAGGCAAACGGAAACAATTCATCACAAAGTTGGCTTCTGATGAGTAATCTTAAAAAAGCACAAAGGGAAATTACGTCATTTGCTTTGCATGTAGGTGGAAGAAATCATATTTTGGAAATATGTCGTGCGATGATGACAAACCCAGAGAGCACTGGCTGCTTAAGTGGGAAAGACCAGGTCATATTCTTGGTTAGGTGTGCTTTTTACATGGGACCAGAAAATGTCTCAATTGATCGTTTAAATTTAAATGTTATTGTGATTGAATGTCATGTGCCTGTTCAACATTAACATGCAATTTTAAACACTGATATTACTGTAGTGTCAGTTTTTGCTATGATGTTTACACATAACCATGAGAGTACTGATTGGACTCACTCGGTTTGTTTATTAATCTGGTGTGTCATTTATTTTGTTTTGCAGTTAAATAGGATCTCAACTTCAAAACGTCTGTGTGCTGATCCAAAAGAGGTTGACAAATGTCAGCAGAAATGCCTTAAGAAAAAATTGAAAACAGAACTCATTTGCTGGTATGGTAGTGAAAATAATATTGTATCGACTTTATGATAACTTTCTTGTGAATGATAGATTGTTTAAGAGAAATGGTAATTTTCATAAATTTATTTTTAATGTCTATGAAATACTCCTTTCATGGCCTTATAGCAGATTTTTTTAGTTCATTACGAAGCTAAGGTGGGAATGCAAAAGACAATAAGGAGGAAACATAAAAACTCTTACCTACCTGATGAGGTGCACACACCTAACAAACTCACGATGTTTTGCTTTTTTCTCAAAAGACTTTGTCAAGGGACAAAACACAGACAAAAACACTTACAAAGGACACAAGCAGCACAGAAAATAACGATTGAGAAGAATTAAAAAACTACCAAACTTTTTACATTCCACCAAACAATCGAAAAACAAACATTTATCTGTTCATCTATGCTCATGAACGATTACAAGCACCATTTCATATCATTCACCCAAGCAAATCACAGCAACAATACAGAAACAAAACAAATCACATTCACTCATACCTATCTTTTTTGCACACAAACTTGCCTACCCTTCCTCAAATTTTGACTTTCTATTTAAATCCAAATTAGCGAAACTTTCAATCACTATTTCTTTTTTAAACTTTCTTGCATACCAGCATTTTTTCTTTATCAACAACACTCACAGAATCCAAATCAACTTCATGACGTTCATCCAGTTTGTTTGGGAGTTTGTTGGATGTATACACCTTGTCAGTAAGCAAAGGGTTGTTTTTCTTTATTGTTTTTTTCAATAATATGTTATTCAGGGTGCAGGATTTAAAATTTAAAGTAGGATTGTTAATTGAACTTGAGCATTTCATCCAAAATAAATAGTTAGCATTTTTGTTGAAATAGCCAGAATGAGTTTTGCAGAAAAAAAGGTTTTCATTTATCAGCCACTAAGTTCTGTGGAAGGCAACGGTTACATTAGTATTTCAATGACTACTATAGAATTACAAGATGATAAAGTTACAATTTTCTTAAAGCATGAAGTGACACATTGATTTGTTTTGTTACTTATGAAAGAAATAGCCTCACATTGTAAGATCTTATGGATACATTAACATTTTGTAGAGGTGCTCCTTGGTTAAGTGGTGAACTTATTATGCCAAACAAGTTTGAAACCTTGTAGTATGACTGTATGAGACTGTAATCCTGAAGTCAGACAAGTGGAAGCTAGGTGCTATTTATTTATAAGACACAAAAAGTTAAAATCCATTGTTACATGAACCATCAAAAACATTTTGGGAAAAAAAGGGGGATGGGAAAGATAAACATGAAAATACTACCATATGACACTTTGGTTTTGAATGATGATTAATGAGTATGCTGAAATGTATACAACCTGTGATACATTTAGCATTCTAATATAGCACATCTGATGGTAAAAGGTCAATAGTATAGTATGGAACTTTTTAAGGTTGTAGTTATGTGAATCTGTCTATATTTCTACTTTAAATTAAATGGTGGGGATAACAATAGATGAGATAAAAATTTTTATTTCAGATAATGATGATTTTTTTAAAGCTTTTTAAGGAGGTATGTTTTGGTGTCAAGCTTTTTTTTAAAGAAATTTTCATTACTGCCAAAATTCAACTTGCTGTCAAAAGTGACTTTGAGAACCTTCATATGGGAGTAATTAAGGTTGGGGTTTGTTGATATTGAACATTTGGATTTTGTCACTGTTGAGCAACATGCTTTATATCAAGTATTTATTCATTTATTTATGGGCCCACTTTGTCCCTGAGGGCAAACATATAGTGGTTAAGGCCATGAATGATTTTACTCCAGCCATTCCGATTTTCCACCACTACACAAATGATGAGCCAAACCCCAAGAAGGACCCTCTCAAGAAATTAAACTTGCCATCTGGTTCTTGGTCTCTTGATGAGTCTTTTTCCGGCTGAGTGTGATTTCCAGATCCATTGTGCCAGTCTTTCTGGAGACATTCTCCAGACATGACCGAACTATCTCATTTGGGGATCTCTCTAGTTGGAAAAGTAGCGGCTTGACTTCAAGATCTTCTCTAATTGCTGATTCCACACTCTGTCAAGAAGCATGCGGCCTGCAGTCTTACGGAGTGTACTCACAATCTTTTTCTTTTGTTTTTTGATTTTAACTATATACGCTTCCATTACATTATTAGACGCCATTATAAAGTTATGCCAGTTAAAATTGGGAGCCAAACAGCTTGCCTTTCACAGGGCTTATAATTAAATATTATGTTGATTACAAAAATGATTTTTGAGGAACCTCTGGAAGAGTTTCGTGGAACCCTAGGGCTTCGGGAACACAGTTTGAGAAACACTGTGCTACACAGTGTTGACCCAGCAATGATTGATGTGAAATTGATTTGTAGATTGACTGTAACAAATAGAGTTGAACTAGCATACCAATTGTGTGGTGGTTTTAGTAATTAATCATTTCTTACGAGCATTGAGCAACAGAATTGAATTCTGTTAAACCGTAGTGAATTGACTTGTTACAATTTCTTTAGTGAATGCTTGAAATGAGACACTATTCATGATCTGGGTCATCCAGAATATTGCTGGATCAACTAGAGAGAGTTACATGGCACTATGAATCAATTGGAAGAGTACTATTCACGTTATGTACAAACCATATGTAAAATCAATGTTTTCTCAAATTGAAGTTATTTTGATTTAATTTTGTATGTTCAGAGACAATGCAATTTCTAGTTTCTTGAAACTTAAATACTTTATAAAACTGGTTTTTAAAATTTTGCTTAATGATTTTAGGCTGCCCTTTATGCCAGTCATGTCATCAATTCCTATGTGCAGTGGCACACTTGAAGCACTGCAAGCCAAGAAGACATTCCAAAAAGTGTATCAAAATGTCACAGAAACAGCTGACTGTGGATGTTTAGAATCTTGCAAAGAATATATACTTTCTTATCAGAACTTCATACAGGATATTCCAATTGCTAGTTTTTCTGTTTTGGGAATTCGCTACTTTGGGAATGAAATAGAAGAATACATAGAAACTATAAATGACAATGCAACAAAATTTTTGTCAGATGTAGGGGGAACATTAGGTATGATGCTTGGAATTTCCATAATGATGTTGTTTACATTGGCTAGAAAAGTTACAACTAGTTGTACACAGTAATTGAGTGCAATGTTTGTTCAAACCAGGTATTTTAATCACAAGCAATTATAATTATTAGGCTATATTGTTACAAAATAAAAAACCCATGTATTGCATAACCTACCACATTAGCCGGTTGATTTATTCATAATAATGCAAATATAAAGTCTTGTTACAATTAAGGCCCACGTTCTCAATTAGTATTTTTCACATTTTTGAATTTCCATTTTTCACAATCCCTTTCCTTTTTAAGATAACAAAACAAACTCAACTATACTAGTACATATATACATATAGGATTATGTTTGACCACAGTGAACTAATTTACAACTTCTATGTTAATGCATGAAATGGTCATGTATGATCTAGTAATAAGTTATTAAGAGTAAACTATATTGTTCAACCAATTAGAAAGAATTACACAGCACTATGATCTAATCCAAAGAGCATGCAACTCTATGTACTGTGATGGACCATAATTTTACAGTTGCATTGTAAGATTAACTATTTTTCCTGTAGGGCAGGCCTGTAGCCTGAAAGTTATTTCGGAGAGGGTACATACATTTTTGGGGAAAAAGCTAAACACTTTAATCATGGAAATTGAAGAAAAACTTGATTTTTTTAACATAATGTTACAGTCTATGTCCTGAAAAATATTTTGCAAGAGGCCCAGGCCCTTGGGCTCCTGGGTCCCTGTGTTGTAGTGTAGGGATCATATGTGCTTGATTGAAATAAAATTAATTCTGTGTTTTCATTGGAGCCATTACTCATCGAATCGATTTGCTCAGACAAATCGGAAAATTAAATCACAACATCCAATCAATGTTGACATAAACTGATTGCATAATGACAAAACAGAACTTTTGATCAAGCATTCGGACAACCGTGTTTCAACGAACACTTTCCACCATCATGTTTGATTCGACTTCTACTATTCAACATGTTGAAAAACATCAGTAATGTTGATATGTTGTCACATACATATAACTTTTAAAGGGACACTTCTCAGCTTGCTGTAAAATCAATTTCATAATAATAATAGGCTTTAATGCATTTTGACAAAAAATGAGGGTACAAGTAAATGACTTCACAATATCATTGATTGCTTACGATATGTTTAGTCATGCGCTTATTAAAATGAACGCAATTGTTAATGCAGTGAAATCTTGAACATTTGTAAATAGTGCAACATGATCAACTGTTTGACATGGTCATGTTGGTCAGTATTATAGATATAAGATAAGAAATTGTTGTCCACATAACTTCTGAAAACACCTTTGATGATCAACGTTGCCAGGATATTTGTACAGACATTATACATTATTGGGGCCAGTTTGAACCCCTGAATTATTCCTCTGGTAAATTGTTGCACAATTGCTTGTTGATGTGTACAAATCTGGTTGGTTCTATCATTGTAGTAGTTTTCTAAAATGCGCATATGTTCTTCAACAATACCAAGGGACTGGCAGTCTGTCAGAAGTTGCGGATATTGCACCGTATCAGAAGCTTTTGATACATCTGTTTTTGAAATACTGTATCTCTTTTTATTATTAATAGTCTTGATCATTTCCTGGTATAACGACTGGTAAACAGTTTACTTATGCCACTGCACGTTTTGCCACCGAATTGCTTTTCAGAAATGAGGGGATCAATGTGGTTCCTGATTGGTGAAAATACACAGTCATCACACAGCTTGCTTAGGGGGAAAGCACTGCAATTGGTCTGTAGTTTTTGTAGTAATTTGTTTTCCTCGATTTGAAGGCTGGCACAATCTTTGCTGTTTTCCATTGAGCAGGATATTTGTTGTCATGGATAATTAGATTACATAAGTCGGTAATAATCTGAATCATGTTTAGAAGAAATTCATTGATATACTTGTTTGTAATGAGGTCATCGGGTATGGTTTTTTGGTGCTTTTGTCGTGAAATTGTAATGGTCACTTCTGCAGCTGTAACTTGATGTAGTTTCAGCTTGACATTTGGTTTGTTCGTAGTCGGTTTAATATTGGTGTCATTGTTGTCATCAATAAGATGAGGTCTAACATCACTACTTTAAGTGGGTCAATGCCCTACTTTAGAAAATCTTGATGGTGTTCTGGTAATAATTGTTGGATATTCTTTGGCGTTTCCTGTTTGATAAGTTTCCAAACATCTCTATTGTTAAATAGAAATGTGATTTTTAACTAATCATAATTGTATAATTCTTGTGCCAATTTGATGTTAGAGCACTCCAAACATGGTGTCATCACATCATCTAAACAACTGCGCATAGTACTGAGCACAAAAGATGTAAAACTCAATGCGGGAACAACAGACTGTAAAGTAAAAACAGAAGATTTCAAAATAATTCATGATTCAAAACTTACTGAAAATTGGGAATTGCTTTTAAGAACCACCAATTATAGCTGACTTGAGAATTTACTAGGCAATGGGCTGGGCTGCTCTGATTTCTTCTGGAATTGAACCCATGCTAACAATACGTGAGTGCATAGAGATGTTTTTTTTTTAATAGAATGTAGGAGAAGAATGGCTCTTTGAATAGAGCTTTTGCTGGTTGTTCTTGAAGCTAGAGGTGGATTTTTTGGTGTTGAAAAATAAAAGAATGTGAACTCTTATAAAGTTACTGTACATTAGTTGGAAGATATCACTAGGCTTTCAATGTTGGAGAAGTGTCATTTGGACCAATCTAAGACTTGTCATCAGCCTAGCTGGTCACTAGTGAAACAAAATTTTCTGAATGTCAGCTGCAGTCACTGGGATAGTTTTTTGGATTTATTTGGGACACGATTCTACCAGTAAGTTTGATTTAGTTTCTAGCAACATCTAAACAAAACACCCACCCACCTCAGAATCTCACCACTCCTGCATAGACTGTGCTGTACAAAGACTGTTCTGCTCCAAAGGACATATGGAAGAACAACCAGTTTCTGAAAAAGTATATTGCTCCAACCTTGAAGTTTGGAAATGGCGCTGTGATGGAGGGGTATTTTTTATGATTAAAATTTGGCCCGTTTGGTTGTTGTACCTGGCATCTTGAAGTCGCGAAGTATGTCTACATTGTGCATTCTTGGCTGTTACTTCAACATTGAACATCAGAGTTTAGCACCACCAAAGTGTGTCACATAGTATGATTTCAACAATCATATGGCTTGATTGGCATCACGTGATGCTTTGGTGGTGTTAAATATCAATGTTCAATGTCGAATTACACAACCCTGGGCAATTTGGCCCTTTCTACATTGTGGCAACAGTACACAAATATCTAATACCAAAGTACACTGTACACTAATACCAAACTATGCCAGAATCTTTTTGACCATAGCGTTGTCAAATTTGCCATCACCTTCACATCGCAACTGTTTGACTGTGTATTTTCGATTCTCCGAGGAATTGTTTCATCTTTTCTGGAACTTTACTTTTTGAGTTTGATGAAGTACATTGTCCGGAAACGAGAAAAATCATCTTTAAACATAACTTAATACTCTTTCTTTTCTGCAGATGAAACAAACAGGCCACACATTGCGCATTATTGCGCTGCTGCTTGTAAATCTTAAGTGCAAAAAATGCGATAATGGGTGCAAAAAACTGCACAAAATTCACAGAATAAGGGCTAGTTTTTTCCCATATATGGACATTATTGGTTTATTGTCTCGTGCCCCATAAAATATCTGAGCCCTCTCCGAAAAACATTTCTGTTTACAGACCTGGCAGAATATAAAATATAAATGCTTAATAATTGTCAATAGTCAATTCAGTGCAATGCAAATAGGTTGTTTTGAATAGTTTTGTTCAAAACTTGCTGCTCTCAGTGTGAAAAACATGTTTATGAGCTATTCTCTCCAGAGCATAGCAAATTCAGTGCAAAAGTCTTGTTTTGAAATTTTTTTTGAAACGTGTGCTTGCTTGCTTCGTGATCTTGTTTGTGTGGAATATCACAGGTCACTTTAAAGAAAGCTTTTATTTGAAGATTTATTTGCAGTGTTGATGTTCATTTAAGTTGTTAATGGAACACGAACACCGTTTTATTTAAATTGATCTTGGAATTAGCTTTTATCATCAAGCAATAAAAAAAAAATGAAAGAGAAATGTTAGCATGTTTTCATTCATGATTTTATTTTTTTAATCGATAATATTACCAGAATCAAGATACATATAATAAAGTTTCCATGTTGTCATGCTCTAATTTTTTCTTTTTGATAATAAATGATGTGCATTATATTTTCATTATACATATTATATCTGTGATATACATGTTTTACTGTGTATGAATGAAATTAGAAAATATCATTGTTGTAATAATATATGGTACTAGCTGCCATACCCTGCTTCGCTCGGGTTTTGAAATGGTTATATTTTTTTCTCAGTTAGAGCCTGATAGTAAACAACATTTCTTGTAGTAAACAATTTTCTAGTCATTTGCAAAGCAGTAGTAGAAGTTGAAAATCGCGCTCAAACTGGTTTTTGTTGACCTACTTTTTCCTTTGTCCAAAAATGTCACACTTTAATACTCCTTTAAGTGGCTTCTAAAAATGTCACTACCTGGTGATCATAAACCTAACTTATTCACATTGGGTTTTAATTATTTTTTTAACGAACTATTGATCCAAATTTTGAACTTTTTTTTTAGTTGACCTAGGTTTTATATTACAAGTATCACTGCCAAATTTGATGAGATTTGGATGTAAATTGTGGCCGTGTATGGGCGGACACACACACACACAAACTTTTGGAAATATAGATAAAGATTATAACTACTATGTATTGTTGTTACCATTCTTCTCTTGCTTCTCTGAAGAAGAAGTTGATGTATGTTTTCACCTGCAGAATGAGTTTCTGCTTTCAGTACATTCCCCACCTAGTCTTTTTGTTTTGGTATACACAATCTTTGTACAGTATACTGCATATAACCAGCGGCAGATCTACACATGGGTTAACTGAACTGCCAACCAGGGCTTAGTTAGTAAAACTCCCCCTAAAGTATATACTAGACTTCATGAACAAAACTTGGTTTATTTAAAAATAAAACTTTCTATAAAAATGTTTGGCCCTGTTCCCCTTTCTCAACATTCTTCCAACAGCAGAATTCTACTGTAAAATTGTGATCTTGCACCCATTATAGTTTAATATATTTGCTGTGTTTGAGTCAATGTCAAAAAAAGGGTTGGCTGAAGGGCTGGCATTTTTCAGGTACAGCACTAGTATAAAAAACATTGATAAACTACTCTAATAAAATATGTTTTTTTATTATTCATGAAGATTTCTTAAACTTGAGATCATGCTTAAACATTAAAAAAATACATTGTAATTATATCACTCTTTTCGTTTAACGATAATAATTTATGAACTAGACAAAGTGGCCCAAAAATGTATACACACTTTGATTGTTACCTTAATACATATTTATTTTTATGAAGTAAATATAGGCTAATGATTTTATGACAAAAATCAGACAGAATATGCATGGCCACACGTGTTCATATTGTCTTCCATTGTCAAGCCATTGTTCACATTTATCATTTTAGAAGATGAAATGCATAACATCACTTAAGATATCTTTCAGTTTTGTTACATATGCTGCATTCAGTTGGTGCGCCTCCCAAACCCAAATACCTACTTACCTATGCTGCGTTCATTTGCCACAATGCATGGATCAAACAATGTTCAGACAATCTGAAACTTGCATTAATTCATGTTTTTCTCACATTTTTCTTCATTATAAAACTGAATTTATGAAATTAAACATAGCTGATATTATAAAAATAGATATTTGGTTTTTGATAGGAGCACCAACTGCCCGAAGGCTTTTCATTTGGCACCCACAGACACATATAACCTAAACAGCACACTAGAACATGATCAAGACTTGACTCGCAAGACTTGACAGCTTTAAAAACCTGAAAACACAATAGATGGTACTAGCATGATTCTCGAGCACTTCCGGGAAAGAGGGAGGCAGAAGGCACCTTCTGCGGAGAGGTTCGTAAAGTGGGCAATCCACCAAGACATGATAAACAGACACCTGGGTATTACATGCAAAGCACCAGTGGCGCGTTATAAAGTAGGCAAAATAGGCACTTGCCTAGGGCCTCCGATTCCAAGGGGCCCCCAAATTAGTTTGTAAAATTTTTTTTTAACATTTTGTTTTTCTGTTGAATTCTATCCTGTGTGGATCCAGGAAGAGGGGATTTGTTTTTAAGTAGCAAACGATTTATATCTCGATTTAGGGCCTCATCAATGGGATGAGGCCATTCATATCCAACTGATATGGTCATCAATAAAATGACCTGAAAAGGAAAAGTTGAACTGGTTGAACTCTCACACCCTTTTTCTCGTCTTTGTCCACAACATCTGGATACAATTGAAAGAAAAAAACATGGACTTATAATATGACTCCCAGATGGTAGAAATAATAAAATTTCAAGTTGCTGACGTCCAAGTTTTGAAACAATTTATTGTACAAAGAAGCCGAGTTTGAACTACAAAATATTAAATTAAAAATAGTTAAATTAAAATTATGAAAATGAGTTCATTAGGTTAAATTAAAATAGACACCGTAATCTTAATTGTAGAATTACTATTAACGATTTTCAAAATTTGGAAATTAGTAAAAAACAAAATTCAGTAGTCACTTGGTTAATTAATAATGATAACTAGAAAATTTCACTTTTTTGAACGTGACAAGTAAAAAGTTTAAATGATTGACAAGCATTTATACAGGTCGTAATACAAGTTAATTAAAAACATCAAGAGTGCATTTATTACTATTTCTAAAATGGGAATGTTCCCAGTTTCCAATGTTTAAAGTTTGTTTATGTCTGATTATAAGTAATGTGTAAGGCAATAAATTAAGGGTTGCAAATCAACATTTTAAGTGTATTTTATCTTTTTATTGTGTTTTATATTATATTTTAATTATGTTAAAATTCAAATCAGTAGCAGTGGCAGACACGATCGTGATTCAAATTAAACTTTTGCAAGTAAGGGTTAAAATTAATAAATCAAATTCAATTGTAATAGCAAAAGTCTAAGTTGGTGAAAAATTAGGGTTAGAGGAAATGAGGTTAACTTAAATTGACCAGAACTAACGTTTTGGTGTGAAAATCTTATCAAAGCTTGAAGAAAAAGGGGCTGTCTCAAATGGACCCACCAATAACTAGAGTTGTACATTTGGTTCCCATGCCAGGGATTAACTCCAGCTAATAAGGTTCGACAAAAAGCAATAAAACCAAAGAAGTTGATCGAAAGATGTCAGAAAAAGAAAGTTTAAAAGAAAAGAGCTTGTTGCTTTGCGAGGGACAGATCGTTTTGAAAAGTGGATTTGAACAGACTGTGTGTGCTTGTGAACTTTTACTCTTGCTTTGAACAATTTTACAAAATTAAGTAAAAATGAAAAGATCATACGAGTCTGGTGCACAGAAAAGAAAGAAGATTAAAATCAAACAGATGGAAATTGAAAAACAACAAAATTCGTTGCGGCATTTTTTGAAGAAAAGAACACTGGATAACATCGCCGGTAATGAAGACGACGACATTACTAAATGCAAAAATATTGCTGTCGATGAAGTGCTCACAAACAACAATGCTACCGGAATCGATGAACTGGAAGTGCCCATTTTGCCAAAAAACAATGTTTGTGGTACAGAAGTTAGCAACTTTTATGATGGTGAGACCCAGAACTTAGAAAACGATGCTAAACCTGCACACGCTGTTGATGACGCTACATCTTCTTCATATGCTGTTGACGATGCTACACCTCCTTCACATGCTGTTGACGCTACTACACCTGCACTTACAGAATATGCTGCTGAAGATACATCTGTTACACATGAAAACATTGATGTTGATGGTGAAACTCCTACGCCTGTGCCAGACGATTCAACCATTGAGGGTGCAACTACAACCTCCACGTTACAAACTTACAGTAAGGACATTGCATTATGGCCAAAAATAATTCCTAACGATTTAATTGAATCGTGTATTAGAGAAAAACCAACAAATGTAGGAAATTTAAACAAGTCAAAATTGAATGTTATTGAAGGAGGTCAAAGCATCTCTAGAAAATTGACCGAGTCGCATTTCTATTTTAGCAGAGCTAATGGCACCAAAGAAAAAAGAGAATGGTTAATATTTTCTGAAACTACCAAATCAGTGTATTGCTTCATCTGCAAATTGTTTGCAACAAAATCTAATGCTTTAACTACAGGGTGCTGCGACTGGAAAAACATTGGTACAATCTTAAAAAAGCATGGTGAATCAAAAGAACATAAATCTTGCATGTGTATTTATGCACAGCGTTCTAAAACTACTGGCCGAATCGATAGTGAAATGGCAAAACAATGTGAATATAAAACCAGTTATTGGCGTGCGGTCTTGACAAGAGTGGTTGCCACAGTTAAGCTTTTGGCAATATTAGGTTTGGGTTTTAGAGGACATGACACATCTAAAAAAGGAAATTTTATGAGTTGCATAGAATACTTAGCAGAATTTGATAGTTTTTTAAAGAGCCATTTGGAAACTCATAATGATTGTGGTAAGGGAAATGTAAGCTATCTCTCCAATACTACGTGTGATGAGTTCATTGAATTAATGTCCACACATGTAAGGGCCAAAATTATTAGCGACATAAAAGAAGCTAAATATTTTTCAATTATTGTTGATTCTACACCTGACATAAGTCATGCTGACCAATTAGCTTTCATCATGCGATATATTGATGGAAAACATCAAATACAAGAACGTTTCTTGTGTTTCATACGTATAAAAAAACATGATGCAAGCTATTTGGAAAACATTATATTAACAACCTTGTCTGAATTATCGCTAGATATTGAAAACTGCCGAGGCCAAACATATGATAATGCAGCGAATATGTCAGGTGTATATAATGGAGTACAGGCAAAAATTAAAAGACACTGTAAAAATGCAGTTTTTATCCCATGTGCAGCACATTCCCTTAATCTAGTAGGAAATTCAGCGGCAGAATCTTGTTCTAAGGCCATTCAATTTTTTGATTTTATTCAAAATTTATTCGTTTTTTTTTCATCATCAACAAAGAGGTGGGATTGGCTAATTGAGACTTGCAAAAAAAAAGAAAAACCAAACACCGAAAAGGAAAAATCAAATCCTAAGGTTGTTTTAAAGAGAATCAGTGATACAAGGTGGTCTGCTCGAGCGGATGCAATATTAGCCACCAAACTAAATTTTGTGGCTATAAAAGAAGCTTTATTGGAAATTTCCAATGACCCAAATGAAAA
>JAQIWH010003675.1:0-19128 GCA_034695005.1 Cryptops parisi
AAGAAAAAGGGGGGGGGGGGTCAATCTGTGCGTTCCGGTTGATATAACTTTCCAATTCGAGCACTGCGCATTTCGCCTGTAAAATTAACCGAGCAAATTTTTCTCCACCCGATGGTGTGTTTTGCCAACAACATTGAGAAAGCTAAGACGACGACGACGACGACAACAACAACGTATAAATGAACAAAAGTTAATTAAATCGTTTCCTTTATACAGTTCCTTTTCATAACTCGGTTACCCCTCAAAGCAGGTTCTGCAAACCGCGAAAACAATTTTTTGCTTTAATATCTTAAAACAAGCAGAAAAGTTGAAAATAATATTCAACGCATAGAAGTTAACTTCAACCACTGTTTACTGCAACACTATCAATGAAATTGCGTATTCGATCAGTATTAAAACAAAGTTGTTTCTCTATGAGTAAAAAAAATACAACAATTTAAGTTAAAAAAAGTTGAGATTTTGAAATTGTTCCTTTGAATAATTAGATTATTCCCCAAACAAATTATGCAAAACGCAAGAACAATTTTTGTCACAGTATCTAAAAACGAGCAAAAAGTTGAAAGTACTGTACTGTATATGCAAACTCTTAACGTCTCCTGACACGCATTTTTTGTGTATGACAATTCGAACAATCTCTGGATATCTTTGTATTTTTTATTTGCCAATCCTTCAAATACAATGAAATCAAATAATTGTTAATGTGTTTAAAGATAGCTTTATCAAAGTTAGAAATAAAGAAATGAAATGGAGAAAATCTCTTATAAAACAGATAAAAAATATTGCTAGTAGCGGGTTAGGCAAATTTATTTAGGTAAACAGGTAATGTCAGCTTTTTGCTCAACCAATGAAAGCTGGTTGACTGACTTTATAAATTGCTCAAATTATCACACCAAACATTGCGTGAGTTAGGAGACCATCAAAAACTATGGAAACACTAGTAATGACATTAGAAATTTGTCACTGATTTTTCTCTTTCAATAATTAAAACCTTTTAGATGTTTTAAATAGTTCATTTTTATCCTTGGTCACCCTCCCTTCTAAAAAAAGGTTTTGCAATCCGCGAAAACGATTTTTGTTTCAGTATCGTAAAATAAACAAAAAGTTAAAAATATATTCAAACTCTCAGACGTTAACTTAACAACAACTGCATCATCAATGACATAAAAAAATTCAATCAATATTAAAACAAAGATGTTTCTCTTTATTTCAAAAATTCACTTAAAATCTTTAAAAATTTAAAAAAATAAAAAATAAAAAACTTTTGTTTTAATATCGATCGAATTTCTTATAACGTTACTTCGAGAGTAATCAATACACTCTGCCTTTTCTTATAATCTCAGCCAAAAAAAAAGAAGAAGAAAAATCTCTTATAATTCAATTCCGTCTTTAAATGGAAAAATTCGAGAACGATGTAATCGATCCTATCCAACACATAATAGAAAAAAATTACCCATCATCCTCTTTTCTATATAGAAAACTAGTCAAGTTATAAGACGAGTAATACGAGACCAAACATCAACAAACAAAAAATCGCAAATGCAATTTACCTTTATAAAATCAACATTTCTTTTGAAAAAACAACTTTCAAGTTCAAGAGCTAGATGGATAGATAAGATGATGATGGTAATAAAAGAAATCTCAAAGAAACTAATCTAGCAATAGAAGAGAGCAGCCACGAACGAGGCAAAAGTCCTGATGTTTCGTGGAGATAAATTTTCTCTTTTTTAATCTGCAATTGACAGTGCGATTGCCGTCGGGCCAACCGTTCGAAAAACCTGGCTTAAAATTGCATTAAAATTTACGGCGCCATTACATTCAGTCGACTCTTCCGCGCAGCAGTGTGGTGCAAAGAACACATACACATGGAAAAGAAAAAAAAAAGTATTACTAAACGAAAATCCGTTTTCAACTTCCGTTTCCTTTCGCTTTTTTAACTCCGTCTGCGAGGAGCAATTGAGCCGTAATTGGACACAGTTAATTTTCGGTCCCCCTTCTTTAAGTAGTCGTAGCAAAAGACACCATCCTCGTGGCTTTCTGCTTCGGCTCGTTAAACACAGGTTCAAACGTTCGACTGTCATCCATCAACCTTTCTTGGCACACGTGTCACAATTAAGTTGACATCTTTAAAAAAAAAAATTGTTTCCAACAAAAAAAAAATTTAACTTAAATATCTACCATTTAAGCTTGTAAGATTAAGTCGTGCTTTAAACATCTCGGGTTTAGATTTTTTTATATACATGGTTTTAGGGTGATACACATGACAATGCTGAAATGAGAAATAAGTTTGAAAAACACAGGGAGAAAAGTGAATGAAATGAATTTTGAACAATGAACGAAACGGAATAATTAATCAGAAACCTAGGAAAAAAATCGAGAAAAAAATAAGATAAAATATTTACCTAAAGACAAAAAGTAAAAATAAATGTTTAAAACATGAATAAATAACTACGATACGGTACAAATTCATAAAATTAGAAAATCCGAAATCGAGAACCGCAAATTGACATAAACGATCAGAAAAAACAAAAAACTAACGCTGCAAAAAAATCATCGCGAACGTTTAATTTCTACATCTCAACAATCACAAGATCATCTTGTGACTCTTGAATGCATCGAATTGATATATCTATATTGCTCGATGTTCTAAAACTTCAAATTCGACGACTTTCTAGATACCAATGCTGACATCCATTAGTGTCAACATAAATCCTGTCATACCAAAATTTAGATTTAAAACTATGGAAAAATTTCCGACCGGAAAAATGAACAGTTATGCATTCGCGGACAGTAGGACAATACACTTAGTTTGTGACAGACAGACAGTGCATCAAGAGTTAATAAGAGCTTTTGTTCGTTTTCCAACTGACACCATATCAATTGGGAATGCCAATCTAATGGATGATAATTACCCGTTGTCAAGGAAACCCACCATTTACCAATGCTACTGTTACACGCAGTGAATGCTGGGAGTGAAACAAGACTTGTGAAAAATAAAATAAAATATAAAATACTTAATACTACGGCTTTAACACACAAACACGTACGATAAAATCCGTACAGGAAGTACGAAACGGCGCCCTAAAAATGAACAAAACCACAAAATTGGAAATGTACATACACTGTCTGGCATAAAACGGCCGATTATAAATAGACGATTTTTAACTTTCAAATATTTACAAACAAAGTTTCATGTATACGATCTCGAACAGTATGTCATTTATGTTTTGAAGAAGACACCAAACACATGACCTCCATTTATGCGCCGACATTATTTGAAACTGCAACGTACGTCACCCATAGGGAATACACCCTAGATATTTGTTTCTGTGACTAGTTGTCATTCGACAGTTAAATGTCACTGCGCTTTAGACGATTAATGCGTAATGGGTATCATTTCAAAAGTGATTATTTTTATATTATTGGTTGTAGAAACCACTAATAACAAAGGGGTCACATTTCAGGTTGACACATCCAATATTGCTTATGTCATTTCCTCTCCAGTGCTTTAAATCACATCAAATCAAACTTTACTCCATTGCCACCAGTCGATTCAAGCTTGAAAAACATTACACGCGATAATGTTCTTTACCCGCATTTCCACAAAATAGAAACATTTTACAACGCAGAATAAATTTTAAAAAATTAAACATTATTAACAAGTTGAACGAGCGTGTAACACGTAAATGACCATGATATTTTAACTTTATTTTTTCTTATCGTTATCAAAATTTTGTTTTATCTGCTGTTTATTGCAATATCTGTTTTGTATGATATTTTGTGACTTTTTTGTGTTAAAAATAAATAAAATAAAATTTAAAAAATAATAAGAATGTTATTGATCTACCATGAACTTTTTTACTATACTCTATCCCAAATTAGCTGGCACAGAAGACAGCGAGATGAATCAGCCAATGGTTGACGAGCGTACCTCTCACACTTTTCAGTTGCTGCCACTGCCGCCAGTGTGATCACTTAGCTCGCCCCTTGGCTGCCTCAAGCAAATTCTGTGCCAGCTAATTTGGGATAGAGTATAGTTTAGATTTAAAAAATTGAGTTGAAACACAAGTAGCGACTTTTGAGATCAGATCTTGATTGCAACCCCAAAATATTGTTCAAAACTAATCCAGTTTTACCAAAATTACTTTTCTTCATAATGGAACAAATTCAAAAGTTCCTCAATTATTATTTTAAATCTTAAAAATAAGGCTATAGTGTATAATAGTATAACAAATTCTCTGACAGTATATAGTAGTGTGTAATGAATCCGTAACTTGGCTCGCCTAACTTTGCCAGATTTCTTAGTAGGCCTACCATCCCTCAACATTATTGTAATTTCCATATATATTTTTTAAAACTTCCCCCCAACTTGCTCACCCTTGTTCGCATCTCGCACTATCTTATTCTATCTTCTCACCCTCTCCATCTTAGATCCACTGAGTAAATAGAGACGCCATTGGCTAAAGCCGTGATTGGGTAATTACCTTTTTCGCCATCACATTGTGAAATATATGCAGAGGATGGCAAATGATGGAATTGAAGTCCCTTCCTTGGCGATGGGGGAGTTTGAATTGAAACAAGGGAGTGTGTGGCAAAAAGATGGAAGAACAACTGATAGCGAATGGGCACAAGTTAAGAGATTGAGAGAGGATGTAAAGGGGGGAAGTGAGGGAGTGAGTGCGCATGTGTGTGTGTGAGAGAGAAAGAGAGAAAAAAGATATGAAGAAAAATGAGCCGAACCATGATTTGCATTTCTCTGGGCGAAAGTGATGCAGGAGGAGGAAGAGGCGAGAGAAGGTAATCTTTATCCATTTCCCCGTCATCTTTTAATAAAAATTACTAATGAATTTCTCCTGGGGGGTCTTAAATAATGGATCACGTTCTCCTCCTCTTCTTCCCACGCGCCTTGTTTCCCCAGGAAAAGCGGAGTTTTTTTCTCCTCCGAAAACGATTGCGAATCGAGAAAAGAGAATCAAATTTTACACGGGAAAGATGGGAAAAAATGGGGGGGTGGGGAAGAGACACCTAGTCCACTATTTATCATCATCTTTCTATCGTCGCTTTGCAATTTATCATCCTTAATTTGACCAACAACGTTTTCTTCAACCCCTTTTTCTATATTCTTCTTGGAAGATTTTTCGTGTTCATTATAGAAACGGTTACACGTTATCACGACGATGAGTTGTGATCTCGCTTATGCTGATCTGAGTTCCTGTCACAATTTTCAAGGAAAAAATATAAGAAAATGAAACTAGAGTTCAGTTTATGACAGAGTTATTAGTCATTCGTGAGAAGCGAAAAATTTGTGAAAGAAAACATTAAATCACCCTGCTCCGTACTGCAAAATCATGATAAGAACTATTGTATTAGAAAAACTTGAAACGTTCATCCCCTCCTCTCCAATACGAATTTTCACAACTTTTTATGTACCGTAATTTTCCATATTGACTTATGATCAAAATATGATAAAATGATATAATATGATCAAAATATAATATAACCCGCACTCCATTCAAAAATAAAATTATATATTGTGTTGTAACAATAACTTCTGATACAGGCCTGACACGCAATTTATTTGACAATTCAAACTACACTGCTCACAAAAATTAGGGGATATTTCAAAATCTTCATACCATTTTTAAATATCCTCTAATTTTTGGGAGCAGTGTATTTGTGGACAGCTGTGACGTCAATCAACCAGTTTTCAATAGTTCAGCAAGAAACTGACATCACAGTTTTACACAATTTGCTTCAATTGCCAATCAATAATTGTGTGTCAGGCGGCTTTAATCATAATCAATTAGGATTTAATTTTGAGTGTTCATTAAGTTGCTTCAGGTCTCTAAATCTTTAAATTTATAAAACTCAGAAGTCTGAATCATTGCATGTACGGTATATAACTTTAGTACAAATAAAATGCTAACCAAAAGTTAAAACTCAAAATCACTTACAGTACGGTACTTTAACTCACCGGGAAGCTTAACCAGCATAACAAAACCTTCCGACGTTTCGCCCCCACCTAGAGGCTTTTTTTCAAGAAATGTTGCGTTGGTTACGCTACCCTGTTAGTTAAAATAAGTGATTTTCTATCTTTAAGTTTTGGTTAGCATTTCACTTAGTCTTAAAAGTTAAGTATATTAGAGTAGGAGAACATGCTGTTTATTTTGTATGTATACTAAAAGGAAGGACCCTTAGGGCGTGCACATTTACTTTTCATTTTATATACAGTAGTTTGTTTTGATTTTTGGTAATTGTGTCTTTTGAAAACTGCCATCAAAGGGTGCTTCTAAAATAATTTAAAGTTTTAAAAAATGGTGATTTTATCCATATACAATATTAAGATATAAGCTTACTTTGTTAGACGATACATTGGTAATATTTATCTTAGTTTATTATATCAGTTTGGATATATTTGTCAGGAATCTTTTAGAAACATTAGAACTTAGACCTAGAAAAATTATTATTTTGTTATAAACTTGACTCCATAACTTAAATTTCATAAAACCGAACTATTGATATAAACTAAGGAAAATTTGGGATTGTACATCTAAATCAATTTCTTGTATTTTGCTTAAAGTTATTAAAAAATTAAACTAAAACACTCGAGTGAAATTCAAATCGTCCGACAATAACTACTCACAAAAATACGGATGTTTAGGATTCAAAGTAAAAGTCGCATTAAACTCTTATTTAACCCATGTTTAAGGAAAACAAATATTTTCACTTTAAAATGTCTGCTTTTTACTGCCAACTTCGTACGCGTGGGGGAAAACCCCTAGAAATTTCTCTCAAACTCGCACAATAAAATGCAAAACACTCATCCTTGACAAATCTCCTCATACTCCCACTTCTCTGTCTCGGTCGCGTCACATGCAAGAAAACAGAGACAACTTTTTTTCCTTTGTTCAACACTGCAGATGGCGTCGACAAACGTCGAGACATCCCATCAAACAAAAACGCATCATCATCATCATGATCACCGTCATCATCATCATTCTCGTTGAAAATAAAGGCCTGTCGAGTGCCTTCTCTCTGGTTTGTCTGTCTATCTCTTTGCCTCGGTTTCTCAACAAACAAAACTCAGCTTTCCGAGTGTGTGGTGGCCACCAGGGGACGTTGGAGAGTGTGAGTGGTTGCTGGCTGTGCTCACCTACGACCAAACAATGTCACTTGTGGTGACAGCCGGCGCCATTAACACGTTCCTTCGGCTTCCATAAACCTCGAGACTGGCATGACAGCTTTTCAAGTCTCTCCCAAACCAACTCTTTTGGCTAAAGCGGGGGTGGGTGCTTTGCGTATTCGAGGATTTTCGACGTGTGGCGGCGTTGGACTTGATGGGTTTACGAATTGCAAATGGCTACCGAATTGCCGCTGCGTCGAGGTGCAAATCCCCCCGAGGTCTTAGCGTACCTTTTGCAAAAGTAGACCAACAAACGTTGTCAAAATCCTAATCGTTAAGAGTTTGCCATGGGTTTGGAACGACGATAGACCAAAAGTACATACAACTCGATGGAGTTTTGGAAAAATTTGATGTAAAAGTGACTCAAATAACAGAATGGCCAAAAAGTTATGCAGAGGTTATCTCTGAAATTGCTAGTGACTAAAGTTTTGGACTTAAACGAAACAGCGAGAAAGTAAATGAAAATGCAGAAAGTCCTCGAAATTACATGGATTCGTAGATACACGGTTTTTGAAGAATATTTTGAACATAAGGATGACTATTCAGTTTATTACTATTATCTTTGCTCTCACCTTGAGCGTTAGTTTTGGCAGTGTTAGTGAATTCCAGGTAGTATTCCTCGTAAACAAAGCTTTAAACATTAAATATGTTTGAGAACAGGTACAAACCTCCAGTTTGGAGGGAATCACACACCACATAAATGAAATTATCGATATCCTATATTATAAAACGATACCAAATTTAGTATCGGTTCGTTATCGGCGGCTACATCGTCATATGGCAAAGCATCGTCATATGACAAACACATCGTCATATGACAAAGCATCACATAACACTTAAATATTGTCTATTGAAACCCCGCCCCAGGGCGAAGTAAGTGAGAGTCATGTTGTTGTCGTAGGAATCATTATACTGCTTCACGTAATAGAATGTTGCGAAGCAACATGAGATAAAACAATGAATTTCGTAATGAAACAAAAAACTTTTGTCATTTTTAACGAGCTACTTACTAGTATAATTAATATAAATACATTGTTATCGATACTTACAAATATAAAACATTTATAATACGAGTAAATTACAAAGTAAATTACAAATTTTGATTGTATTTAGGAAACTTGTCGAACATTTTCCAAATTTTATCAAATATTTTTACGTGGGGTCATATTTAACAGGTAGCTTCGGAGGGAGTCATGACCCTCTGCATACGTGACCGTGACCCCCTGTAAACGTGAAAGTAATGAAAACAAAATGTATTTAGAATGGTAGCAAGTCACATTATAACTATGGAGACAAAAATACAATCTGAACAAGATTATAATGTTCTTTGGTTTGAGACATTTGTCTAATTTGTTCTATTGTACAGTATCCAGACATTCTACAGAATGCCTAGTTTTAGCTGTTTATAGGCAATGTGTGAAAAAACACCGTGTATACATTAATACGCATATTTAAGTGAGTTAAGGTTAGTTTAGGTAATTTTAAAACATTTTTTATTTTAAACTTAAATGTAAGCCTACATTCAAATCTAACTTAAGTAAATAAGCTATTTCATTGTTAATTTCATACTTTGCCAAAAACAAATAAATTGTATAGATAAAGTGCCTGAATTCTATACTTTGCCGGTACATGTAGTTCATCAACATCACTTGTTTGACCCACAACACTACAACTACACCATTCACCGGTTTCACCATTCGTTCAACTCGCCATAAACCTTTGGAGACTATAAAACTTAAACTCCCATGTCGCTCAAAACGATGATGATTAACTTTAATTACCTAATGATTACCTTTACTTAAAACTTACAACTCAACCCCCTTCGACACGGTTTAATAATGACTTTTAGCTGATACGGTTCGACCATACGGACGTTTGGTTCGACTATCGACCACAACGTCGTCACTTTGGTCAGTTGTTTCTCCATGGTGACGAGTCGTTGAATGTCGTGCTATCAAGATTTATAGGATCACCCGTCGACATTTATGACTCGCTAATGGAGCTGCTATTAAAATATTAAGAGAAATAACTCACTACAAATGTTTTAGCGTGTGCACACCACGTGTACTTAGTTGATCTAAACTGGCCCTGGGGGCGTTACCCACTCGCTCCATGAAAACCCTCTTATTCTGTTTTTTTTCTTTTGTGGTATAGCAATTACTGTTATTCAAGCTCCTTTTTAAATAAAAATAACCACTGGTTTCCTTAATTAAATGTTGAGTGGTGGTCTATTTGAAACGACATCGCTTTAACGGACACAGAACATTGAAGAAACAAATCCTGGTGGTGGTTTTGTTTTTGTTTTTTCGTGTGTTAACATGGATTTTCATGTTGCACTAAAATACAGAAGGTTGTCAAACATTTTTTCTACATATACTTGATGTTTTAAAAGTTGCGTGTGATGATGGGATTAACACTTAACAAATAGTATTTTCCATGATTCAATTGAAAACAAATGTCGAGCAAAGGTGTATTAAAAGTTTCTATGTACACTAAGACCCATCCCCATATTTTCTTTATTCTTTTTCTTTTTTATCGACACACATACAGTATGACATTTAAACACTGACTAAGTAAAGAATGTTTTACAGAGAGTAAAACAAATATCAAAACACTTCCCACTAAAAGCGATATTTGTATATCAATTATGTATTTGTTATCCTTTTTTTCTTTTTTTTATTAACTTTGTGTGTTTTCTTGGACTTGTAATGTAGGATTGGCTTGTCTGGTATGTCTTTTCTTTTATGATCCTTTATTACTTGATTTTTAAACATATTGCAGGGTTTATTTGTTGTATTGTACTTGGTACTATTGATCTCTTGATCGATTTAATTGTAAATAAATAAAAAATAAAAAATAAAATGTACAGACAACCGGCACAAATTTAAGTGGAATCCCTACACATTTACTCGATTAACGCTGTTTGGGTAACCGGTCGTTCGCATAATCGACGTTCGGATAATCAACGTTCTACTGTACTGTAACTGTTTTCTTAAAAAACAATAAAAATCAAGATTGTAGTTAAATTTTTAATTAATTTTAATTTACCTACATTCTTCACTTGGTTTTGTAAGATATTTACTAATGATACAATCGAGTTTTCATTCTTTCTTTCAAAATCTGGAAAATTTAAAGAAAAACAGTAGAGAACCGAAGAACCGCGGATACCCGCGGTTCTCGAAAATGGGAACCGAAGAACCGCGGTTCTCAAAAAGTTCGGTTCCCCCAAACTCTATTTGCACGGTCTCTAATCAGATCATTATTTAGTATTGTACTTTATCCCTTTTGGGGTGTAAAATTTTGAAAAAATAAAGAAAATGTATTATGTGTATTATAGTATACTTTCATGTCTATCTTTTTAGATTAATGCAAATTTGTTTCACAAAGTTTCGTTGTGAAGAGTTTTTATTATTGTTTTGTTTTTGTTGTGTTTCGATTTGGTGATTTTATTTTTTGTAAACATGAAAAAAAATTACATATTTCGAAACCACATCACGATTTCTACATCAATTTCAGTTTTGTGATACGTGTTCTTTTTAAGATTCGTACGTATTCATCACTCGTAGATACTATCTGGCATTAGAACCAGGGTGTGATCCGGTGTTAGACTAGCATCATCAATACCGGATTTCATGTTGCACGCACGATACCGTGATTTATAATGTGATGCGCGCGTACAAGAGGTCCTCGTTTATACGGGGGTTACGTTATACGTAAAACTTAAATAAATCTAAATTCGCATAGATCGAGATTTTCCACGAAGAGACAAAAACTGTAACAGACTACCGTTCAGTAACTTGTGCTTCACCCCCCCCCCCTGTTGCTCGTATAAGCAAAATCACGTGTAAACTAACTTATGTAAGGAACTTTCGATTAATGCAAGGATTATGTTCTGCTGAAAAAAACATCGTGTAAATCAAAATTCATATATTCTTATTTTCTTTTATTTTGACGTACCATCCAAAAGGATAACGAACAAAACAAACACAAGAACACATGAAAAAGAAAATTAGTAAACTGAACTAAAATACCCTCCAAAAACGAACTGACACATAATGTGTAAGTAGAATAAGACAAAGGTGAATGAAGTGATAACATGAATGGTGATAATCGATATATCGAAATTCTTATGAAGAGACAAAACTGGAGTAAAGACTAACAAGCAGTTAAGTCACTGGCGCATCACCACCCGAAATCGCATAATAAGGAAATTGTATCGCATATAACCAAAATCTGTGAGAATGTCTCCTGTTGCGCATTAACGAAATCGCATATATTGCACTCACATACAGTTTATCGAGTTCCTTATATTGAATGAAAATTGCGCAAAGTGATAAAAATGCTTATTTTCGTACTATATTTAATGTTTTGAATGAAAACTGAATGTAAATTTATAAATGGTGACTTTTTCAAAACATTTTCAAAGTTTCCATCTTTCTTGACCCGAGTTTTAGGCGTGTTGCTGTGCTTCAATTCAAGCAGTTTCTTTTGTAACACGGAACGAGCATTTTCAACTTAGAAGACATAAAACATATCACCACATTTCTTGCGACGCTTATTAAAAGTTTTGGTCACTTGCAGATCGAATCGCTATTTCGCCAAACATTTCAATGTTTTTCGGACCAAAAAGTCATTTGTCTGGGCGTTGATGAAATGTACTGATGACTCACTTTTGGCCTTGTGCAGCGTTAGTCCAAATTAACGACTAAAAAACAACTCATTATTTTCCAAAGATGCTTTTGTTTATTCGAGTGAAAGAAATTGTTGTTTACGCTAAGGTGAAAGGGTTAATGGTGGAATGTGTTCGAATTGTCGTTTCGAGGGGAAGCTTTCGTACGCTGTTATCAACGACGGGTTCAAGTCAGAGGTCGGCGCATGCGCAAGCTATAAATTAATAGCACAAGTAGAAGGAGGAAAACAAAGGGGTTGGTAGGAGTGATAAAGTAGAGTGCTAGGAGGGGGTTTCATTTTTACGAGGTGTCATGTTAATTTGTTCCTTTTGAAATTATGACGATGATTCTACATTATCGCGTTTCTCTCATCTTTTTTCTTCATTTTCTAAGTCCAGCAATTAATTTTGCACACCCAAATGTGCTATTGTCACAGGTGTAGGCAGGTTGGCAAAAGTTTAAACAACAAATTATGAGCATTATCTTTGAAGATTTATTCGGTTTTCTTGACATTTAAATTACGATTAATGTAAAAAATGAATAAAATAAATAAATAAATTAGCACTCTATATCAAGACAGACGAACCCTTTGCAGAACGTTAAGAATACATTCAAGGGTGCCTCTTTGGGCACCCGGCCGATTGTAGGAAATAAAGTCAAAGGAACAAAAGTCAAAAATGACGTCAAAAAAGACATCAAAAAAATACAAGGAAAAAATATTCAAAAATAAATAAAAGTCAAAAAAATCCAAAATTGCTGTTTTTTTACGTCTTTTTTCTTGTTTCTGACTTTTGTTCCTTTGACTTTATTTCCTACAATCTGCGTGCCATGGGGTTCGCTAACTAGTTGTAACAAGGTTCTACAGGGTATTTCTGAGTGGTCTAGTCAAACATCAACCACAAATGCTACGTTTCAAAACAAAACAAAAATTTCATGTAATCATGGGTCCCGAAATGCTTCCTTCTGAAAACAGGGTAAAGTGTAATTGCATAAGTAATTTGTCTCATACTCACTGTAGGTATGCGAGTGAGCATGCATTTCCTGACCCGTTGTATATGCATTTTTTGCTTTGTTTTGACGCGTACCATCTGTGGTTAAAATTTGACTAGATCTTTAAGGAACACATTGCATACTTTTAGTTTAAGTGTTGTAGTGTTTGGATAAAAATTTAATTAGGTTTTAGTATATGAAATGTAAATTTATTTGTATAACATTAGTCAGAGACGCTTTCGCTGTTGTTTACACTTCTTATGGAAATTGTGTGTTGGGAGTGATAAACGGGATGAATGTAAATTAATTTATAAAAAACCCGTTGTTTCTTTTTAATGAAGACGACGAACAATTGAGATAAAGAAGAGAGAATTAAACGTGTAATGTAAATTTAATCGATTAAATCCACACAAACTTACAGCAAAATTTGCACAATTAGTTCGGAACGAGAATAAAAACACAGACGAATAGAAAATGTAGGTAGAAGAAAAAAAACACAAGCAAAAAAGGGGCTTGACACATATTAAAGGTAAAAAACACAAGGGAGGGGTAATTTCGGAAACGTTATCCACCCAAAATGTGGAATCGATTATTTTTGACGTTAACAAAAACAACGAGATTAACGTGTGTTTTTCGAAGAAATTAAAATTACATTAAATTAAATATTTATGTCGAAAATTTTGGGGTAAAATTCCAAGTTTTTTAATCAACATAGTAGAAAGGCTTACTTGATTACACTCATTAAATTGATGTAGTTCAACGAGACATTAAGATATTACATGTTCAGGTCATAAGCATTAAACGGTTTTGTACTTGGAAGTTTTTAAAGGGTTTTGCACTTACGTGTTCATAAAAACTCTTTCGTACAACATTTTCGAAGGTCGTTCTTTTATTAGTACATTAGATGAAAGGTTGGGATGTCCACGTCTCGGATTTAAAGAGCGAAATTTTATAGTTTAGATATCGTAAAAATGAGTTTGTGGTCTTGCTATTACCGAAATTAGCTTCTTAGAAAACATAAGAAAAAATGAAAGATCTCTGCGAGCTTTTTTTCTTTTTACGTAAATAATTTAGAATAAAATGAATTTAATTTTAAACAAGAACGTGGATGTTAATTGTAAATCATTTTTTAATACTTTTTATATTAGCGTTACCTGTGAGTTTGTGAGTAAGCTGGGAATTGAACGTATACTGCCATCTATAGTCGTTTATGAAAATATACTCTGTAGTCCAATGTACGAAAAAACGCATAAAACGAGAGTTGCGTAAGTCCTTCATATAAATCAAAAACAGCTAAGTCCAATGTAATAAAAAAAACGCATATAAGCTTACTGTATTGATAAATAATTCGAAAATTGCAGAAATAAAACTTACTTAAAACTTGCATAAATCAAATATCGAATTACTCAACGATCGCATAAATTTTAATTTCACATGAATCGAAATTCGCATTAAACAAAGTTCGCATAAATCGAAACGTGCAGAAATAAAAAAAGTGAAAATACTCATAACACGCATAAATTGGTAGCTCATCGATTGCATGAGTTTTAATTCGCATAAATCGAAACATGCAGAAATAAAAATGATTTTTTTTTAATTATACATACAGTACAGTACATCTGTATATGACAGTAGGCTATATAAAGAGCATGCTTAAAAATAATTTGTAATGTATTTGTTAATAAATAGAATTATTCGAATACTGTATAGACGTTGATTCTTATTGTTATTATTCTTAAGTGGTGAATGTTATCACTTTCATGAAGATACAAGCAGGCTTAAAGTCATTTTGCGTTAAAAAAGTGTTCATGTTGTTTTACAATCAGCAACGTGTTTTTTCAGGAAGTATTGTAATTTTTTCATGTATTTTTATTGATGACTTTCTTCAAAAATCGTTATTTTTTTAAGTGCTGTATTTTATATTGTTCAAGTTTAATGGCTCCACCTATATATCCGCTTCCACAGTTTGATGTACAAGTTTCTACTCTGCATCAGTAAACAACGCTGACCAGCTGTCATCTTATCACATTTGTTATTAATCGTTTATCGTCATCAATTAATCTTTGTCCAGATATGATCACAATAAGCGGCGTAAAATCTAGTACAAGCTAAAAGTAGTCTACTGTATAATTCACTTGCATAGGGTGGGTTTAATCATGGCTGTAATAGCTTACTTCACTACTAAGATGACATTTGTAGATTCGTACAATTATTCGTTGTCTACATTATTCAAAGCATAGAATCGATTGTAATTTTATTTTTTGTTTGTTTGTTTGTTTGTTTTTATTTCCCAGTCAGATAGACCACAATATCGCAGAAAAATAAATTTTCCACAATAGATTTCAATAGATTTTCGGGTGTGACGTAATAAATAATCATTGTTTCAAGTCTTCTTGACACGCAATTTTCGGTGTGGCAATTCGAAGCATTTGTGGACAACTGTGATATCAGCCTCTTGCCCAACCAAATTGCTACACCAGTAATTGTTACACCAAATATTAGGTGGCCTTTACACGGGAAATGCTTTTCGAGAAATTCGCGTTAAAAGGGGAAAGAGTGCTTTTTCACGTTTTTCGATTACCATATTTGGTGATCATTCCCATTTAATCTATATCAATTTTATGGTACTGTATTATAAATAGTTATTAAAAGATTCAGGATGTTACAATATTAGAAATAGCTTAGACTAAAAAAATATAACAAAATTCATATATACTGGGGGCTTTTTTATTTTCTAAACTACCCATAAATTTATAAGATGTATTTTACAAGTATTATGTAATTTTAGAACTGTAGCACTCGCATATGTAATGTTATTTATAATTGAAAATTATAGTTGCGTAAAAGCGAATCCACGTTAATCAGGGTTTTGCAAATGGCGGTGATCACTTTTATTATAATTTTCTTCAGTTCATAATTACAGTATGTGAAAACATTTTATACGTTTTTTATATTTTTTATGTTTTATTTATACACACAATCATATTATCATAAATAGCAAGCACGCAATAGTCGATTTTTGTGTTGGCCCCCGTCCCAATTGAAATGCTAATGTGACGTGTAGCCTAAGTTCTAAATTGCATTGGCATTAAGGATGCAAGTTGCAAGTTTCGTGAAAATCGGCTGAGCCCCTGATGCTCGAACCAACAAACAGAATTTCACTTACAGTATATATCTACCACAAACTATAGGTTCTTTTCTCTTGACTACACTAAAAACTACGTACTGTATAAAATAAAATTACCTCACTCCTACAAGCAGTTAAAACATTTTTTTTTGGGTTGCAGTAACGAAGTAAAAACGCAACGATGATGTTTTAACGCTCAACATAACATCGTTTAAGCTCAACAACTGGAGTTGAGCGTTATTGCACGTTGGTACATAACAGGAAGCTCTCCTTAATCCTATTATAACACGTTCTTCTCACCCGACAGCCTCTTTCATCCCATCTTTTATAGCTTACATCACTCATTTCCAGACCCATTTCTTCCTCATCCACGCCCTACGATGCAGTCAACGAACGAAAAAAAAGCGATATAAGAGACAGGCTAAAGGAGGGATATAGAACTGCAAAGAAGACGAAGAAAAAAAAATTGTTCAGCTTTAACTATAGATAAGAAAGTTCGCTGACGATGGAGTTATACGGCAGCTCGAGTGGAAATAAAACGAGCGACAGAACCGTGTAAATCTCGGCGCAAACTGCCCAGGTCTTCATCCGCACCAGGCATATATAGACTGCGCTGTGTATATAGATACACAGTAAAGAGTAGTGTGCAAGTCTTGATCCATTTTCAAGATGTCTGATGTTTTTTTAGCATCTGGAAAAAGGATATTCTAGACACGCGTTTCTTTTGCAAACATTTGCATTCATCATCGATTTTTCTTTCTTTAACTCGAGTTTAAGGCGTTCAAAATGGACATTCGCCTATGGGCTTCATTCTTTGTTTTCACACCGACGAAGGCGAAAACAAGGCGAATGTGTAACGAGTGAGCGATTAACGTAGTCAGGAAAGCGAAAGAAAAAAAAATAGGAAGTGATCGATCCTGTTCGCCTTGGAAGTAGATTTGATAGTCAAATAAAGGGGTTTAGTTTAAGTTCAATAGCAGGCTAAAGAGGATAACAATTAATCAAGTTGAAGCGAGTGAAGTGCGCTGCGCTACACTCTGTATCAGTTGATACTATGTAAACAAATTGATTAGTATGACTGCAGAATATCTTGCACGGACTGTTTAACAGTGTTTCAAACTGTTATAAATTTTTAAGAAGACAAATTATTAAAAAGTAAAACATATATTATGTTTTAACTATACAACGTTACCAAGTTAGTTTAGGTATAAATTGATTCAAGAGCAAAGATATCCGAACACTAGTAAAAACTGTCAAACTGTAAAACTCTTCAAAAGTACCGGCACCGTACTAAAATGCTCCAAAAATCTTCCATGGTATACAATTTTTCAGAAACAGTAAAAATAAGTGCTCAATAGTGCAACTTGTTCAATGGTATTGAAAGTTGTTCACCAAGTAGTACAACAGTAATATAAATGTTTAACAATGAAAACTGATCACTAAACAGTTCAACAACTGTATAAACTGATCAACAACAAAAAACACTGTAAAAGTAAAAACTATTAACTACTAGAGTTTATGTTTGTTTTTATTGTCTTTTAAAATTGCCCAAAAGTACTTGTACTACTGCCCAAATTACTGACTTGTCATATGGCGACCACAGATGCATACAACTTACACAGCGTGTTTGTCAACCAAATTGGTCAAATTCTGATATCTTTTAGATCTGAAAATACGATTGATGATACAGACAAGGTTTACATTCATTTCCGGAAGACTGGAAGGAAGAAAGCACTGTCTGCGTAGAGAACTCATATACAACGCAGACCACCAGGACATGCTGGACATGCTTTATTTGACACTTGAACGTTACAGATTAGACAGCAAGATGGAAATTCTTTATGAAGGAGAAATGCATGAAAGAAATAAAGAATTGCGTGTGTCCCATCCGTAATTCTGTCATATCTTTCTCCTTCGTTGGGAATTTTCACCAATTTGTGTCTAATCTGTTACGTTTAAGTGTCAGTCCGGTTCAGCATGTCCTGGTGGCATGCACATTATATTAAAAAGATGTTGGAAAACGAAGCATAACGCAGAACATGTCTGAATTGAAAGTGAATTTAATTTTTAAAACAAAAGAACTTTGTCTGCTATAAGAATGGATAATTAAAACAACAATAAAGAATAAATATAAAAAAAAGTACACGCTTAGCTCGCACTAGCTAATAATTGTTACTTGTACAAGATTTTCTGTTGTTAACCAGTTTATACAGCTGTTGTACTGTTTAAAGTACAGTTTTCAGTTAAATATTACTGATGAACATTTTTTACTGCTGTTGAACAGTTTGTACTAGTAACTACTTATTTATTACTTTTTTTGTAGTACCCGTTACTTTTTTGCTGCTTCTGAACACTTTTTTATAACAATCTACATTTTTCTACACGTATACACACATTAATCCCAGTCAGTTAACATGGTAAGAAAGTTTTGTTTGTTTGTTTTTTGTTTGTTTTTATTTTACAAAATTAGTTTTTCTTATGTTGGATCAATACCTTTTATATCGTTGAAATGTTTTCACTATTGAGCACTTTGCTACTTAAACAGTTTTACTGTTGGAGGTTTTTTGTACTGTTAAATATTTTTTGCTATTGTGAAACAGTTAAAAGTAAATTTGTCGCCATAATCTTTCTGGTATAGACGTAGCTTTAAAGCAACAACGATAAAAAAAATTTTAAATTAAAAATATCTACTAAATAATAAAACGATAACGAAATTCTGTGTGTCTCGCGTGTCATTGGCTAAAAACTAGCTTCGCCATATGATGTCATATGACAAGGCATCACATGACACTCAAATAATGTCTTCCCACCCCAAGGCGACCTTGAAAAGAAAGTGAGTCATTTAAAGTGGTTTTCATGTTGTTGTTGTAGGATTCATTATTGCTACATGTAAGCGAATGTTGCGGAGCAACGTGGGATAATTTCTTAATAAAGACAAAATATAACCCGTCGTTTTTGACGTGCTATTTACCAGTAAAATATATAAAAAACAAAAATAAAAAATTACCAAATACAGCATAACACCAGTTATGAATCTTACTACAACCAAGGTGAAGTTAGATTTTATCAAGTTTAGGTTAGCGTCAGGGCCGAGCAGAGGGTAGGCCAGTGATGCCTTTTGGCATGGGCCTACAATTTTAGAGGGGCCTACTTTTGATGGC
>JAQIWH010003676.1:0-19126 GCA_034695005.1 Cryptops parisi
CTTCCGTATTCATCCTCCATGGCAGTCATGGCAGCGTTTCAGTTTCAAGTTTCAGTATTGAGCATTACGTAATTTATGGATCGCCCACAATAGCGATTTATCTGATCGATGGTGTTTTTATTCTATAGTGTTAAATTTATATATTTTGCCGAAATTAGTATGTTTTTGACATACTACAAATATTCACACCGGGTTTTGATTTAAGTACCAAATTTAAACTACAAATAAATGTTCTTAAACACTGAACTACGTTTTGTTCGCGGTCAACCTTCATGATGTTCGCTGAGTGATAAGGTTTCACGTCTTACAACGAGACTGACGCGAGTCTTGCACAGATGAAAATAAATCCATAGTTAGCAGACACGGAGTATAGCTTACTGTGTACCGGGTCCATATTCTCGGTAGAAATAATTAAAATGGTGGTAGCAAAGTCTGCATGTCCTTAGACAACCTCTGTGACCAAGACTTAGTTCTAAAATTAATTGATAAATAAAAATTCCAAGTTGGGTCACAACACTTCACACCTGGGTTTTTTTATTTTGTTTGGAAACGTGAAAATAAGCTAATGTTGAAACAATATCAGGGTTTTTGAAGGGTGTTCGTGGCATTATCTTGTTTGTTGCTAATGGTTACTATAATACCTTCATGTAATAATTATCCACTTAACCATTCAACGACAAAATAATGGACTTCCAATCTCACAATTGACATGACGATGTCAACTGAAAATAGTTGCATTGACCTAGAAATTTGCAGCAGAATGTTGTGTAGTAATTTCGTATCGCAGAGCATTCCGTTTAGACCTGACGGACACACAGAGAAAGTTGTCAAATATGTAGATTTGGAGTGGGCAGGTGCCTACCATTTTTTTGCTAAAGACATATTTGATGGCCTGACCTTTAGACCCATAATAAGCAAAGTACACACACGAGCCAAGAAAGGTGTATATGTTGGGTACTTCACTCCATACACGAGAAAAGGTAGGTAAGTACTTGGGAGTTTAACGACGGCACCGACTGGCTTTACAGCTATGTCATTTGGCCCTCAGATTTTATTGAAATTAGAAATACAGAAATGATAAGATGAAGAAGATAAACATGGAACAGGGTTTCATGATGCAGGAGGAGGAAACGGGAGAACACCGAGAAAACCTGCCCCTGTGGTGTCAGACCTGGAACTGAATCCACATGGCACGAGTGGGAGACGAACCCAAGCCATTGCCACCAGAGGTGAATGTTCTGACCACCAGGCCACCATGGGGCCCTTATACAAGAAAACCTACCGCATCTGTGTGCATGGATGTGACAAAATTGAAGAACGTCCTGACATAAAATTTGATGAGAAAATGAAAGAAAAAATCCTGATTAGTAGACATTAAATAAATTTTGAGGAGGATGAAGCGTTATCCCTTCCGTGGATGAACCACTGATAGATGTGGTAAAGAATGTTAAAACTGACAGTACGATGACAAATTCTTATAGTTTATCAGATATTGATTCTGATGATAGGCTAGCACCAAGTTAAACAATAAATTTTCAATTGTACAGGTGCACTTGAAGGCAATATAAGTGGTCATGAAGAGAATAAATCCATACTGAAAGTGCTGAAGGTGAACAAACCGTGACAACTCAACCAAAGTTTGGAAGAACGAAAGAACATAATAAATGAAGATATTTAAAAAAGAAACATGAAACATAGAAGGTTGAAGCAGACCAAAACGTTAGAAGTTCAAAAACAATAAAAAAAAATAATAAAGAAAAGTTTCACATTCATTAAACATAAAGAACCTCACACCTAAGAAGCAATGGCATCCGATGACAAGACCACTTGGAAAAGAACTATGGATGAACAAATTCTACGAATGAAAAAACATAAGAGTATGGAACGTATGCAAAATACATCGATAAAAATTATCCCAATAAAAACCCAAATAGGTTTATTAATTTAAATAGAACCAGGATGATTCAATTAACAAGTATCGACAATGATTAGTAGCCAAAAGCTCAGACATGGTTTTTATCAAACATTTTCACTGGTTATCAAAATTGAAAGCTTTCAACTTCTGATCCACCTGGCCGTGCAGAAAGCCATGAAGATGTTAAAACTGGTTCCTTCATGAGAAACGTGTATAAATACGCAACGAAGTTTGAGGTTTTTATCATTGATTTTTTTCTGAAGAACAACCTAAACGATATGAATCCAAAACCCCAAATCAGTATTTTCTTTTGAGAAAAAACATCTACGAACCAAGTCAAGCAGATGCTGGAACAAACAACTGGCTCGCAAATAGATAATAACAACGCATAACAAATAAAACAAACAATCGCACAACGGCCATAGCTATGTCAATATTTAGCAGTAGCAGCCGCACTTTTTTAGCTAACGGCAACTGATGAAGTTCTTTGTGGTCATGGAAACATTCGTCACACACCAACATTTTCGTTTTTATCATTTTATAATATAGGATTGCCAATTACACAGAGTACAAAGGTACAGAACCCTTGGTGCCCAAGTCTCACTCACACGTCTTTGTGGAGGTAGGTATTTGGGGTTTAAGGACTGCACCGACTTCCGGTTTCTGTGGACATCAGCATTTTTGCATCATTATGCAAGTAGGCATGTAAGTATCCCTGTGTAGCGCACGCTTCACCCAGAACTTTAGCCATGGACGTTTTAGATTCGCTTTGTAGTAAGTGTAGTTTTGCTTTAGATAATTTTGTTGTTTTAACTTGAACGATGTGACAGTTTTGACCAAGAGAGTAAGTTGATTGTATGTATGCTGGTTGAACAGCTATATTACAACTGTGTGTTACCTCGCTGGTAAACCCACTAGTTGAAACATCTAATGGCAAATGTATAATAGGAGCCTACATACACGTAATACATAATTATTTAGTATATAAAATAATTTACCTGGTGTCGTCTGGATTGCAACAGGAATTTGCTGACTAGATCGATGCACCATTCCTAGATGAACAGGGCCAAATTTGCCATGACCAATCACTTTTGTTCCCATTTCTAAACATGATAGTGGAATGTGCGAATAGCACTCTTTGAGATTCTTAAAAATATCTATCAAATCTGCATCTTCACTAGCAAGAATGCTTGAAGCAATTCCATTTTCCGCCTGTAAATGCAATAGTTCTTTTAAGCAATTTATAGATTTTACTTGATTTATTTTCACCAACCAAAATATATCGATAATCGCTTACTGGTTCCATTGCAGGTGACTGATGCACAGTAAGTTCTTGGTGGTCAGAAGCTTGCCGATGTCTTTTATAATATTTCTTCATCCATGCATAAATAATGAAGGATGCAATGAGAAGAGCACTCCCAATGCCAATAGCTACACTTAAGCCAATAACCACGCCAGAAGTGGTGGTATTAACCCCTGTAAATGATAAAGATGGTCTTCGTTCATATTCACTGGTTTAAGGTTTATGCATTTGGAATGGTATACATTAACTGAATCTAGACTACAAAGCAAATCGTTTGAGAGCAAAATGTTCATAGCATTTGTATGTTTTTAAGAAACAAAATTATATCAAACATGATTAAAGTGGCTTATTAAGTTGCTCATAACAGTTTTAGGAAAAACTTCCGAATTCGTAAGTTCAAATTTTGCAATTTTTTTTTAGCTTATTGTGTTCAGAATGGACTCAAATGACATATTCTGAAGAAATTTTTGGTGATTTAAAAAAAAGAATCTTTATTTAATGATTTTCACTGACCTCTAACACTGAGAATTCATGCTCCCTCTATCTTAATAACCAACTTGCTGCTGAAACCATCCAAATCTTGCTGCTCAAAGCTATTAACTTGGATAATGTAGATAAGAGAATGTATACCCTGATAGAGGCAGCATGGATTCTTCGTGTTAAAGGTCAGTGAAAAATCATCAAAAACTTTTTCAGAACATGTCATTTGAGTTCATTCTGAATACAATAAGCTACAAAAATTGTGAAATTCAAACATACAGATTCAGAAGTTATCCCCAGTTTTATACAATTTATGGGTGGTTGATGTCATATTTAATCTCATGCCCCTATTTTCTTAACTAAGAATTTACAACCCCAAGAGTACGCTACTTCACTTTGTGATTTGTTTTTGTCCCCCCCCCCACAAGCCAAAACAAAGCCTTTTTTTACCCACATTTTCTTAATTTCAGTTTGGATATTTCTTTGAAAGTTTTGACATCTTTATTAACCAATCAGCATGCTCAAAGAGGGCCATTCTGACTTTTCGCGAGGGGAATAAAAAGAGACTGTTCCTCGCCCAGTGGAAAAAGTGGGGTTTTAAAAAACACGGTTGTTACCATTGATCTTGTTTTATCAAGAAGGCAAACGAATCATTGAGGTTGTTTTCAAGCCTACCCATTCAGTGGAGGTTGGAAAGTTTTTGGTTTTCTAAATAGTTCTTGTTTTTTCACTGTGCTTATAAGGGTAGGGAACAGCAAGCGATGTAGAAAAAACGATTTAAGCACACTAAGCCATTATGAACACACACACAATTTGATAGTAAAATAACAACTAACTTCGTTCCTTTGTTTTGGTTCCATGACCATCACTTTGAACATGTTCTAATTGTGAATCGTAAGACTGATCTCCATCCTTCAAGCTACTGTCTTCAGTCAATAAAGTTGCATGATAAACAGCTGGCTTCGAGTATGATGCTTTCGTGATCTAATGCAAGAATATTTCAAACGTCAAAATGTGCGTGTAATAACCTTACATGCAATATACATGAATAAAAACGTATCACATGCTACACTTACATTATTCAAAGAAGAAAGAATTCCTACTATGACAGTAACTGGTTTGTCTGCGGATATTGGCATATTGAAATAGCTGCGATATGTCGCTCCATCACCAACAACGAAAGGCCTAACTGCTTCCTGAGGAGACAATTCAGCAGTAATATAATAAGGAATGTTCAAAGCTTTAGCTGCAGTGGAATTAGTTAACTTGGACGGGTCAATTGTGGATGTCACGGAATCATCAATCACAATAACCTGATACATTCTAAAATATAATAAAACAAAAAAAAATTCAAACCAGTGTCTCAGTTTTAATACATATATACAGGGATGGGCATAAGTAGGTTTATACATTACCGTTAAAACTTCATTCTTCATAATACAAAATCCAAAGCAGATAAAACGAAAGTTTTCAACAATATGTTCACCATCTGTGAGTTACGATCCATGCATGTTTGTACATATAAGTGGCATTTGCCGCAAACAGTTTGTGTGTGTAAAAACATGCAACTATTGAAAATGGCGACTTTTCAAAAGAAAGTTCATTGCACTGCATGGTATGTCAAGCCAAAAGCATGCACACAGGTGCAAAGCAGTTTCAGAATGAGGTATGGACGATATCCACCAAGTAGGCCTACTACACATGTATGGTACTTGTCATATCACGTAACATACTCGTGTGCCTGATTTTGACTCGATATATCACGCAACGTAATGAGCTTTCTTCTTAGTGGCCATTTTCAATAATTGCGCATTTCTACAGCATGCACACCACCTATATGCAGACACACACATTGAAAAATAACTTTCACAGATGATGAACATGTTGGTGAAAACTGTTTTGTTCCATCTATTTTGTTTCTTTTGTTATTAAAAATGTAGTTATAAAGGCAATGTTTAAAACCATGTGTTGCTACTGTTAACCTACTTATGCCTACCCCTGTAACCTACATCAACAAATGAAATCCAAACAGCTTCACTCACGTTAAAGGACCACCAGTAAGTTGTACCAGTGGAAGTTGAATAGTGAAATTGATGCCTTCACGTTTCAAAATTTCTGCTTGCGGTGGTTCCGGGGGTGCTAAAAACAAGAAAACACGATTTCTTCAGGAGCACCACGAATTCAGTTTTTAATTCAAAAACTAAAAACAAAATATTTCTTTCTTGTTTTGGTTTATTTGGAAACAAGTCTTTTCCCAGAGTTTCCGCAGACAGAAAGACATACATATTTTATACTAAGCTTATATTTAAAAATTTGAATTCTCTCACTGTCAATGTTGTCAGCTAGTGGTAATTAATGAAGAGGGCACTGGAATTACTTGTGATCAAACACAAAGTAAAACTTACTATCAACTTCAGTCCAAAAGAGTCCAAAAACTGGAGGTCCATCCCCAAACTTGCTCGTTGCTTGAACGCTCATGTTGTACTGGCTTCCTGCAATAAGACCACCTGCCGTATGCCGAAGCGAACCATTATTTGGGGTGATCCATTCGTATTGATCATCCTTTGGTTCATGGCCATTGGTATCCAGTATCTTTGCCACGACTTTATAGTTAGCAATTCCCCCGTTGATGTTCAAAGGAGGTTTCCATACTAATTTGATGGTGGACTCATCAGTTTCGACTACAGTTAAGTTTTGTGGTGGACCAGGAACTAAAAATATGACTTCACTTAATATTGCTGACAAATCATATAATAAAGTCATCAATAAATAAAAACTTTTGTGACATACTTAACATTGCTGTATAATAGACACTGACAGCACTAGGGCCACCGCAAAATTGTGCAGGATTGGCAACACACTCTGTTGAGCAACTTTCATTACTGGCAGAAGCAACATTCTTGTAACTTGAACCACATGTACATGATTTGGCATCAAATAAGGCAGCATACCTGAATCCATTAGTATTTAATGTTCAATTCAGCCTTCAACACGTTTACCATACAGAAAATTTAACAATAACACACAACCTACATGTAATAAGAGGCAGAACAAGCATCGATGCACTTGTTTGCATCAAGGATAGCATTCGCCTTGTTCGGTTTGAAAGGAAATGCACTACGCTCGGAATTGTCAACAAAACATCCGATGTAGTCATCTTGTTCTGTTTAAAAGATAAAAAAAAATAGATAAAACAATGATCTTAATTTTAATTATCTATCAAATATTCGATCTATCTCTTGTGTTTACAATACAGTACCATTTGTTTTAGCTTACACAGACTCTCCTCACTCAAAGACCAGTTTCCGTTCCTACAATTAGGTCGTTAAGCGAGGAGCTTTTATATACAGTACAGAACATAAAAACGCAATCAGTAAAAATTATACGTACACAATGTACCAAACCAATCAAAGTTCACTTATAATCAAAGAAGACGTTCAAATTAACATTTTTAGTCATCAAATCCTTCAAAGCCATAGTGGCTTCAGGTGATCAGTGCACAATTAAGTACACATTTATATAGAAACTAGCGGTATGCCCGTCAAAAATGACGGTGAAGTTCTTAGGTAGTGAAAAGCAGGTTCTGTTGTATGAGTTCAAATGGCCCAGTAGGTGATGTACTGCTATAGCTGCCATTTGAACCTGGGTTCGAATACCATGGAGGGAAAATTGAAAATTCCAAGTTTTTTTCTTTAAGATTTTCTCCATCTCCGTGTGACAGACAGACACACAGACAAAGCAAATTGTATTGTTAAGATATATAGCTGAAGAGCTGGTCATAAGTCCGAGCGGTCGCTAAACAGGTAGACCGTTAAGTGAGGAAAGTCTGTATTTAGTTTTGCTCAGAGCCGAATTTAGTACTTTTTCCACCTTTATGCCACACTGAAAGTGATGGGGTGTGACTCGTCGGATCATTGTAATCAATTGCCTACATATTTTTAATGTTTTCCACCACTGTGTTTTGTTGCCCGAGGCCTGTGTATATAAGCTAAATAGCCAACTCTAAAGTCACAAAGTTGAACTTTTTTTTTTCCAGAGTAAATGAGGTGCTGGACTACGTGTATTAGTTTCTAGTAAATTGGTTGGTATACTTGTAATTAGTCTTCTGCAAAAAAATTTATATTAACTCACGGTCACACCACCACTCCCCACAAACAATGAATAATGAGGAGTTGGCGGTACTTAAATAACATTACACGTATAATGAACTCATACACGCTGCTCCTCGGATATATCATGTATACTGCAGATGTTACATTGCAATGTCACACTTTGTAGGGCCCACTTGGTTTTTTCAAGGGTACCGACTGTCCACACAGCTGTGTCATTTGGTTCTCAGACTTTATTAAATTGGAAAGTACAGGAATGATGATGAAGATGGAATAAGGTTTTATAAAAAACAGGAGAAAACGGGAGAACCCCGAAAAAACCTGTCACGGTGATGTCAGGCCCCAAACTGAATCCACATGGCACGAGTGGGAGGCGAACGCAGGTCACTCCCGCCAGAGGTGATTGCTCTGACCACCAGGCCACCACAGGGCTCTCAGCAGTTTTTGGTTATAGTGTGTATGATCTTCTAACATGGGTCACAAGTCAACCCCACTCCCATACCCTGCGGTATAACCGTAAATTGGTGTACCGAAAAGAGTCTATGTTTTCTGTAACATTGTGGACTGACATTCGAGCCATTCCCCTATTCTCAATGATATATTTAACTGATTGATATTGTTGAATAAAAAATAACAAACGTCATAAGAAACAGCACAGAAAATTATAATTGAGCAAGTCAACTGGCATTACCTGCGTTACTTCCTTGGACAGCAAGGTTAATTACCAAAAATAATTGCGGGACAATGAACAATTTCAACGCATACATCAGAATGGTTAACGGGCTCGACTGCCACTTTAAAACCATGTTATAAAACCTTGCTTAATTCAACATTACTTTTAAGCAAATAGCTCGAGGCTCGTATAAGCTTACACAACTGGAAGACAATGGGATATACGAAGCACTTCAAGTCCTGTTAACCGTAAAGCAAAAAAAACACGCTTTAAGGACTGTTGCATTGATTTATCCGTGACACTTTCAAACAATTATCCATATCCAGGATTTCTTCGGAGAGCAAACGAAACAAAACGATTCGTACGGAGTCAGATTGAAGTTGGCACCACATTTGCTGTCCACTGCTTTGACAATTTCGTCACGAAAACAACTCGCCCACTTCAAGTGCGCGATAGTATTGTCCATAACGATACTATTGACAGTAATATCGTTATACTTCCTATCGATTGATAAACAAAAGTATGAACTAAATTTTGCACGACGTAGTAGTATGGTAGATTAACTGATTTAAAACAACCGGTGTTTTATTTTATAGGGACTTTGTGTTGTCCCTAAAAGTATTTCAAATCAACGTAAGATTAAAAAAAAAAAAGTTTATATCGATCATATCGATACGTCGGTATCGAGTAGCCGGTAGCCATCCATGTTCCATCCACTCCCACTCTTCCAATCCAATACCTTTTGTGCAAACGGCGTGCTGCGTGCAGTAAGTCAACGTTTGGTCTGAATTTGTCATTCATTTGTGAAGCGAAAGTGCTTTATCGTGGATCGTGTACAGAAATTTGGTAAGTACTGCACTATGCTTTTCCTTTAAACCATCACTAAATCGTTATTACAACAGGTTTCCTTTATTGTTGTCTTAATCAGGTAGAAACTAAAAGCACAATACCAATGATTTTATAAAAACGCCGCTACGATTCATTTTCCCATAGTTCGAAATCTCGTGCAACTTTGGTATTCTGGTAATTTGCTAGTTAATATCCCGTCTGGGCACTATTCCACTTACGTATTTAAGAATAAACATGAACCATTTTAATGCCGATTAGCATTGTTTTATCGAACAAAGTTTGCTAAATACCCTTACCTGCAAATGTGACTTGCACATCAAGTTGTGTACGAATAAGATACGTTTATGAATTCAAAATAGTTAATATCACATTTTTTGTTGTTTTTTTTTTAGAGTCATCATGGATATACGGCCCAATAATACAATCTACGTGAACAATTTGAACGAGAAGGTCAAGAAAGATGGTAAGGAATAAAAAATGGCTTATTTAAAACTAATTCTGAATTCTAGGTTTGAAGTTAACATTATTATCAAAGATAATGTGATGATGTTTAGGAGCTCTTTGAATAATGGAAAAGAATTTATTTTGTATAAATATTTAAGGCCGGCCGTAAACATGCCATTCATCCAATTCCGTCGGTTAAACACTGGATCGTCATAGGTTGCTCATTGGATCATCCAGCGTTTAGCCGACGAAGATAGATGACATCGGGCATGTTTGTGAACGGCCTAAAACACATTCTTGGGACTAACGTCGTATCTGTAATATTGTGTTGTTTTAAAACTAGATGGAAATTGTTATTTAAATGCTTGTTTTTCTCCACAGAATTAAAGAAATCACTCTATGCCATCTTCTCTCAATTTGGTCAAATTATTGACATTGTGGCTCTCAAGACATTGAAAATGAGGGGCCAGGCGTTTGTCATCTTTAAGGAAATAAATAGTGCCACCAATGCACTCAGGTCCATGCAAGGATTTCCTTTCTACGACAAACCTATGGTAAAGAAATATCCTCGATTGGTTTCATTGTATTGTTTTAAGCCCAACTTTTGACTAATGACAAAAAAACAGTCAATTCATCTCTTGACGTCTGTTTCTGGTTTTCAAGTAGTTTCGAACACAATATCAGCTTTTAACTTTTCTTAGTGGATTTTAACTCAATGTACAGTGCAAGTACCATCTCATGTACATTCATTGATTCTTTGCAGAGAATTCAGTATTCAAAGTCTGATTCAGACTTAATAGCAAAACTGAAAGGAACATTTGTCGAACGACCCAAGAAGCCAAGGAGGTTGGAAGAAGGTCAAGAATCGAAAAAGGCTAAAAAGAAGGCTGCCAAAGAACAGGCTAGGTATGTATCCAAACTGGCACTTCAATAGGCTGTATTTTTAGTATGCATATAAAATATTTTTTTTTATGTTTTTACAGACAACAAGCAAATCTCAATCATCAAATGGGAATACCCATGCAACCTGGAATGATGATGCAGCCGCGTAAGTTTCACTTAGTTCGGTGGCATGTTTTATTTGTGACTATGGAAGTTTTATTTTTTTGTTTTTGTTTATTCTTTCTCAAACAAAAACAATAAAATGAAATATAATTGGTATATAGAGGCGAAAGTTACTTATATGCATTTCACCTATGCAATCAATGACAGAAGATTTTGGTTTTTTTATGTAAAAATTGCTGCAATGTCTGTGCAACAAGAGTTGACCCCTTACATCCATTAAGATGCATTATATTCAAGGGAAACTCTGGTTGCACCAACTATACCTGCCCCTTTTTTGGGTCAAATGCTGAGATTTCAGCTGTGGACTTTTTCAGGATTTCTGTTATATTCACTTCATGTGGATTTCGAAATACTCAGTTTTGTTTGTTTTTTTTGCAAAATCGAGACATTTCATACTTTTAATATGTATTATCTTTGTTAAAACAGTTCAATCACCAGCTGCCATGCCGGAACAACCACCTAACCAAATTCTATTCTTAACGAATTTGCCTGAGGAAACTAATGAGATGATGCTTTCTATGCTTTTCAATCAGTAAGTGAACTAATTTCCACTAATTGTTTCTGTATGTGGGAAAACATACTTTAGTTGGGTGATAATTTGGTTTATATTTCTTTGTTGCTAATGATTGATTTTAACAAAACAGATTTCCTGGATTCAAAGAGGTTCGCCTTGTGCCAGGACGTCATGATATTGCCTTTGTTGAGTTTGAAAATGAGATGCAATCAGCTGCTGCACGAGACGCTTTGCAAGGATTCAAGATAACACCTACTCACGCCATGAAAATATCCTTTGCTAAAAAATGAAGAGTTCAAATATTTTTACAATACCGTATATACCATTATTCGGATGTATGGTTGATTATGTATTTTAGCCAATGCATTTGCACACTAGCCTTGTCTAAGGCATTGCACCTGGTTGCTATTGGCTAATTCAATTAGATTTTAATAAAATTGTATTTTTAATTTCATGGATATTTGACTTTTAAGAATCTATCCTAGAAGCCATGGTACTGGTGAATATTGCTTGTTACATGTTACTTTTGTTGTTGCTAACTACATTAGCGTAATGTTGTGACTCATTTTAGTGAAACAAAATTCAAATCGGGGATTGCTCATTAGTTTTATAGGTCAAAGAAAGATTTTTCTTCACTAGTCGGGGATTTGAGATTTATGGAATTATGCCCACAGTGGTAGCATCAACACAATATTTGAATATCTTTCAAAATGTTAAAAATCGTTCGGATGTAAACAAAGATGGGGGGGGGGGGGCACCATATTTCAAAAACCAAAACAGATTTTTTTCATCGGTATGTTGAATACGTATCGATATATTTTTTGTCTCCCCACTAAACATCCACAAAAAGCTGGAAAGAATTCAGAAAACAAAATTTTGTGTTATTGTAATTGGTGAAAATATAGCTATTGACCAACTATGTATGCATTAAATTTAAAATATACCAATAACCTCAAACATTGATTTTGGTAGATTCCCTTTCACAAAACAGATTGAGGGCAAGAACTGGGGCATTTCAGCTTCCTGGAGTGTTTCTTTGGGACAGCTTGTTAAAAAACGGGATGTATGGACGGGTGTCCGTGTAAAAACTATTTTTGTCCGTAAAACTTGGCAGTTTGGTCAAGTTGTGTTGACAGATTCGTTCATCATACACCATGCCTTGCCTGCATTAACCTTAAAAAATTATCATTTCAATTACGTCATTCAACATATCGTTAAATTTAAACATTAAGAGTAAATTAAATCTGAGGTGGGCTACTAATGTAGCTTTTCTTGATGTGAATTCATGAATTGTTTGCCTCGCAACAAAATCTAGTCTGACGCACGGCAAGTGGAAGGTCGGTACAAGAAACTCTTTAAAAGCAAAAAAAATTGACGAGTTTCATGTGCAATTCTGATGTTGAAGATAAACTTAATAACTAACTGCGGTACATAAGTTCTTTTGGTACTTTGTCCAATACCCCGTATTATGATTAGTTTTGCAAAGTTGAAGTATTAATAAACAATTGTTTCCAAATCCAGTAATCTGTCTTATATACATCACTCTACTGTATATTTGTGTGTCCCTCTGGAACATATTAATGATTAATATGGTGGTTCCATTGTATTTGGTTTCGTAAGGGGTGCACCAATTATCCACATGGTACCCAGAGGCGCATACAGCCTGAACAGGATGGTGGTTGAATCACAATTGGTCAAGACTCAATGACATGATGGATGGTACTGACACGGTCCCCCAGCATTTCTGGAAGTGAGAGGCAGAAGGCACCATCTACATAGAGACTTGTACAACATGCTGGACTGACACTTGAACGTTGCAAATTGGACACCAAGGTATAAATTCTCCAAAAAGGTGAAACGCATGAGAATTGCATGTGACCTATCCGTAACTGCGCCAGCATAACTTTCTTCCAAACATCAGAGGTTGCCCACCATACCTTAAAAGTGTCCGACTGCAAACAGCTAGTTTATTGCAACCCATTCAACCTGCCGAACAATGAATCAGACACAACTACACTTAACTGCCTACACTTTGATGGTTAATTAACTGTTAAGAGTTGTAACATCTGAAGCAAGTGCTGCCACTTCAGGAATGGTATTGAATCATATTGTTCGGAAGTCATATAGTCATGATTCGGGATATGCTTGGGATTGAAAAATTGTTGTAATACTAATAAAACAAAAAATCTCTTGGTCTAAGTTCGCAAGCGTGGGCTTTTGTCTATGTATGAACCCTAAATGTCAATGAAAAACTTGATCAGTGAAACCAAGTGAAAAAGATAATTCATTCCTAGATGATAGCTATTTAATTATTGTTCAGAACAAACGTGTGTCAAAAATTCATTTTATTTATGCACCATTAGACAGGCGGTTTTTAACTTACATGGAAACTTTGGAATGAATTAACCGCACAAGTCAAGGTCTTCCTGAATTTCAATAATCCAGTTTCAGATTTTTTTTTTTTAAATTATAAAACTCTGTATTTTTTTTTTTTATAATATAAGAAGTTATCTCTGTATTGGCATACAAGTTTAAACAAGACAAGAAAAAAGTCCATTAACAAAAAAAAAATAATTTGAAATAGATACACCTCTTTGCATTGACGTTTACACCTGTACAATAATCATATAAACGCTTTATTCTTATTTACATAATTTAAATTCTCAACAGAAATATGCAAGCATGGAATAGTGATTTTTTGTAGTAAAGAAAAATTAGATCATCACTGCCTCACGGCACAATTTTTTTCTGCAATCGTAAGACTAGAACAAGCCATTTACTATGAACTACACATTTTTTTTCACAATGGCACTTTGTTTTTCTTTTTAATACTCGAGGTATATTTCACCATAAACCAAGTCAAGTCAAATCACGACATCAACAATATGATGATCGTAAAACTACTGCAAAAAATAAGTTTCTTCACGGTACTTTTCATTCTTCCGTTAAATAAAAATCGATTTTCATGATCCTGAAGATGATTACGCAAGAAAATAGTTTGACAAAATTCTAATCATTTTTGTTTTTTTTTAAACGTTAAAATGCAACAGTTACTACTGAAACCACATATTTCATGCTTGTATTCATAACTACTTACATCATTAAACAGAATGAAATTAACTCTGATCATTTCAATGTTAACCTACCACAGAACCGGTTGCACTATGTACACATTTAGGGGAGATGTTTTGCACTTTGTATGACATGGAATAACAAATCAAATTCAGCAGAACTAAAAGAAAATTATAGTAATATTCAAACCTGGAAACATTCGGAAATGTTCATACCAGATGTTCTGTCATTCATAATTCTTTAGCACTGTTCACAGAACAATCAAGTTCAGCAGTACGATTTAAACAATTTTAGTCGATACCACCATGGCATGGCAAGTTAAAAATCTGTTCACAATACTTGCTAGTTTTGGTTTGGCTCGGATGCTTGTTGAATAGGTTTCCTCACGCGTTCTCCTTTTCGCCATAGGGTGATTTCCTGTTCAACAAAACAAGTCTCCATTCATATTTCGAGTTTCACAAAAAACGTCAATAAATTGTGATTAAAGTACAGTAGAACTTCAACTACCGCTCCTAAGTAGTTTCTCATGAGGTTTATTTGGATTACTTAATTTAACAGCCCAAACATACTGTAAAAATCGAAGCAAAAAATGCTACCAAGTTAAGAAATTGGTCTGTTAAAATAACGAAAGACTTACCTGTTGTTTAAAATACCTCCGTTCTTCGTCATCAACTAAAACAAGATTAAGGTAGTAACGAACAGAAAATTTCTTGTTGATGTCTCTCATTGTTGGAGTGAGATCATATCCTGCCAGGAAAACACGAATAGGAATCGATTCACCTAGATTTAACAAGATTTGCTACATGTATATATCGCATCAACGGGTTCACTCATATAACTATCGTGCATAGTTTTCATGTGGACTTTACCTCGAACGGGAGCTCCATCCATGATTTCATACTTTGCTATAGTTTCATTCTCATTAAATATGTTTGGTCCTGAAAAATTCATCAAATGTATTGCTATTTCTTAAAAGGTGAAAATCACTTCCAACCATCCGTTCCTTACCTGATCCTGTGGTTTCTCGTTTGATGATGGCGATTTCCATGTGTTTGATTTTAATCCGAACCAGCAGAAAATAGATCTTACCCACAATGACATCTTTCAAGTGATACCTGGAAGTAATGCATAAGTCACATTTTCATACGCCACTGTAACTCACTATGTATAGAGAGTATTGGACATTGAATTTTTCAACAAGTTTTACTTGGATTTGTTATATTCAAATTCTATGTGCAAGCAATCTTCAATGCCAACTTCCATTTTGATACTGCTGTTGATCTCTGGATAGCTTGACAGTGTATGGACAACAATGTCCATTTCTTTCACAATGTCGCTCAATCGTTTCACTACAGTCACTCGAATAAAATATCTGAGGAAAAGAATCAACATTTATTCCAATCTCCTCAATCAGTTGAAGAGTTCATTCCCAAAACTTCTTATCTCCACTTTTAATCATTTTTTAGATATCTGTGCATTGCTGATTCCGAATGTTTAATTTTCAAGATTCAAAACTTATCATTTCCTACTGAAAAGGCACTCTCAAAAACCACGTTTACATGCAAAGTGTCTTGTTAAATGAATGAAAAAACCAGTTTCCTGAAAAATTGTAGTTTTCTGGATTTAAGACGTTTTGGAAATAAGCTCTTCGGTTCTTCTTCACTACAGTAAAAGAACTCATCGACAACCAACAATTACAACTATCAAATTACTGCTCCTCAAAAGATTTCTGCGAAAACTTATTAATCAAAACCACGTAGAGTTAATCTAATTTACAAAGATCAACAAAATCATGAATATTACGAGTATATGAATCATATTATTTTCTTTTTCATTTCAGCTAGAACAGATGCATATTTTCAGTAATATATCATGATATACATTGATTGGTATATCATATGTTATCCTTTCAATAATTCTCTAAGTGCGTGCTGTGTTTGCGCTTTGAGAATGCAGAAGGGTTGATCTTTTCCCCTACATCACATGTGGTGTTGGGGAAAAGATAAGGATCACACCCAAGGAAATGGCAGTAGGGTGAAAGAAAACGACCAAGCAAAAAGAAGCAGCCTGTCTTAAGACAACTACCTCAAAATGCAACAAAAAATTGCGAAGCAATATGAGTTAAATTAACAAATACCTGTAACAAATGTTGCGCAGCAACATGAGTTAAAACAATACGAAACAAAAATACAAAATTTCCTGTCATTTTGACGGGCTGTATAGTAGTATTAAATATTGTCAGATCTATAGGTTTTCTACAGAAATTCCATGGGTCATATACTAAAGTTTATCTAAGGCTGTACATGTAATGTTGATCAAGCGAAGCTGACAGAAAAATCTTAAGTACTGTACCGCTAATTAATAACTTTGCCTTACAATCTGTATAGGTAAGTTCAATACATTTGAATTAGGATTTTAAATCACGCACTCCAAATGAGCATATTGCAAGAGTGTGCTACTAAAAAATTCCCACATACAAAAAAAATTTGATCAGTCCACGATAGCAGTCTTGCATTTAAGTAACTTCAAACTCTCAAATCCGGGTTTAGTCGAGGATCAACTTTACAATTGGAGGGTTATTAACTTACTCAACTAGGAATAACATAAACCTACATACCTTAATCTAACATTGGACCCTGTATAGGATTCAAAAGCTTTTTCGACTTGCATAAAGTCAAAGTCATAACTGGTGCTTTGTGTTAATTCGCCCGGACGAGCAAGTTCTTTGACAAGTGATGTGAATTCGTGGTGATTTCCTCTGTCGTAGTAAAGCTCTACAGTTAAAAAGAAAACGCCATAAAATTTAGAAAATGGTCTATGCAACATTTCCATAATTTCACAAATATATAATTACCTATTTGTCCAATGAATTCAACTTTTATGCCATGGTGTTCTAACTTGGTTCCAAGTTTTTTGAGCGTGATGTTGACCTGACAAATTAATGTCGTTCTAGTTCACTTGAAAAAATACGTCGTTGATGCAAAAATTACAATTTTATCTTACTTTTCCTGAAACAGTTTCTCCATCATAGTAGACATAAAATTTTTCCTTTTTCCCATCCTCCGTTTTCATATCTGTCATCTTCCGAGTGTCAGCTCCATCTAGGATGATGTCAATTTCAGCGCTTTGTCCAAACCCAAAGAAACTCTAAAATCAATAAAAAAAAAACAATCATCAATACATTCAATAAGTTGAGTGTTTTCATAATTACAGAGTTGCTCAATTATCCTAGGGCCTTATTTCCCAACCCCTGGATCGCAAAAGATTTTTGATAAAATATCCTAATGAATTTTACGACCAAAAATGAGAAAATGTACCTCTCCACACTAATCATGCTGTGTCGGGTTTTTTATTATTTAGTTTTTGATCATGTTTTCCATGTCTAAAGTGACAATGTTGAGTTGCTCGCTAAGTACATGTGTTGAAAAACTTTGGGATAAAATCGACACATGATGCACGTGCATGCGTCATATAATTGGGTGCATCCTATATAATTCTTTTTTAGTCAAATCCCTAAAAATTGCGTTTCACATTCGCAAAAATACGGGTATGTACAAAATGCAGCATAGTGCAGCGGGTTTCAACCTTTTCATATGCACAATCAATGTAATTCAATCCAATTCAGTTTATTTGAAAACCCCACAGCGTGAGCCAACTCCCGAACCCATGGAAATACAGTAGGCTATTCAGAACAAAATAAAGATACAAAAAAACAATGACTTACAATAGTAAGTACAAATAACATGGACATAAGAATACATAAACAAAAATTTTAAAAATGCCGAAGGACTGATCAGTCAGATTGTAGTGCTCCTGCACCCTGTAGAAGAATGCCTGCTGAGCATGCTTCACTTTCCTTAGTGGGGGGGGAGCAAAAAACAGTATTTTTGTTGCCCTGGGCAGCAAGAAATACAGCTTCTTACAGCTGATATCGCCGTGAATGATTTTATTCAGCAGTCAGAAATCCATCGTTTCCATCCGCTTCGTGAGAGCTGGGAGATTCATAACGTTCATGACTTCGTCGGGGAATTTGCACCTCAAAAAGCATGTGAAGGTGGACTGGATGCGATCCAGTTTGGCAAGCCGTTGTTTAGTGCATCCATTCCGTACCACTGAACAGTAGAGCAGTACTGGAAGCACTAAAGCATTGTAGAGGTGTAGAAATGTGGTCAATTTCTTGAAGGAACTTCCATTGCGCAGAATACATCCAAGGGATCTGTATGCACGTTTGCTGGCCTGGTCAATCTGAGCTGCTTTGTTGGACTTGTGACATTGTATCAACTCCGCCCACTTTTGATACAACGTCAGAATGATGAGAAGTTGCAATCTACATGACTAGCATTGCGGGGAAGCCTGCATGTCTACCCTCATAAAGCAATAAATTTGATACTCACTCGATGGGTGAATTAAATATCATTTCGTTTAGATCATTTCAATATGGCGACAACATTGCTCGCTTCATTTTACGCGTTCGAAGAGGTGCCAAGAAAGCGAAAGGAAAGGGAATATCGCCCCAAAAGATACTCCTACAACATGAAAAATGAAGAAATGTTCATTCAGGCGTTATTGGTTGAGTTAAAGAGGCCGTCGATGAAGTGCGGGAGGCCGGCGGTTGTTGCCGACTTGGCCGGCGAATGCTGCCGACTCGGTCGGCGACGCACTCGTGCCAGCACGTCGATGAGTGTAAGGCAAACTCAATGAA
>JAQIWH010003677.1:0-19122 GCA_034695005.1 Cryptops parisi
CACATACATACACATATACACATACACACACACACACACACACACACACAGACACTCACTCAGACAAGTGCCATTTCGTCTCACTTCTCGAAACATAGACCTCACTTCGTTTGGTTAATTAATAGTAAGTGCTAAATCTGTTTATCCTGCATGTAAATTACTGAAGAGGTAATTTACGTATCTAATGATAATCGATTGATTTTTCGGTGAAAAATAACTTGTTGGTTACTCAATAATAGCGATATTCCCCTAAGGCTACTTGCTAATTCATCTAAACTTGTTCATTTAAATTCACTCAAAGCAGGTTTAAAGCCAATAAACCAATAGATCTAACGTTGATGCAATTGATCAAAGCCTGGTTAACAAATAAATTTGTTTTAAAAAAAGTATTTGAAGGGCGAAAGGTCTGGTGTAAAAGGGTGTTGAGTAACATTTTTACAATTTCGAGAAAATTGCGTTTAAAAATCTGAATTTGCATTGCTGTTTATGAATCACTTCATACTTCTTGTACTAATATCTTTGCACTTATTGCTGATTCGCTCATAATTATACGTCATGAAAGTATAATTACATCTAATACATGCTTCTAAGTCATTTTTGACAAAAATGTTACTTAACACTGTTTTACACCAGGTCTTTTATTTATGGTTAACACAGTTCATAGATACAAAGTTAATTTTATTTGGAGAAAGATTTATGATAAATTTATAACATTTTGATGATCGACGTTTGACGTCTTTGTCGTTCAATGCTGGTGACGCGTACATTAGATGACGAGTAAATCGAATAGTTTCGAATGAAGACTACATTGAAATCTCGGCAGTTGATTGAAAATCCGAGACATTATATAGATGTTTTTTCTTCTTCTACTTCTTTGCTTTAAAGAATGTGAATTTGGATCGTGAGTGGAATGTTTGAATCGGAAAAGCCTCGAACACGCGCGTTCCATCATGTTCCAAAGAAATGCAACGCTATCATCCATCAAACGTGTGTAGTCTCCCTTTTTTCTAACACACACTCACACGCACACACAGTCATATGCTGTCTGAAATGCATTTCCCAATAGCCAAAAGATCTAACTCATTGCTTCTGTCTGCCATTTGATTGTCGTAACTTTGTCAAACGACGATGATTCGGCGATTTTTATTCCTTTGAAAAAAAAAATTGTCTTATTTTTATTTTATTATCAGTTTTTCCAATTTTCCATTAAGGGGGACATACACAGCTTTGAGCTTAATTTATCGAATATTTTTCGGAAAATGGATAATACTGCATGACTGTGATTTCGATTCAAGTGAACCACGCGAACTTGACAACATTAGTATAGTGAAAACATTTTATCAACATAAATGATGAATTACACACACTTTGTCAGGTAGTACTTGTATACTATGTAGATAAATTTTTGAAATAATAATTTATTTATTGTAGCGAACAAAATAAATCGTTATGAAGAGTTGTTTCGGAAACATACACTTTCATTATTTATTTCAGTTTCCATCAACTTCGTTATTTTTCCTTTAGCGGAGAAGCTGCTTGTGGCGCCAATAGTTAGGCATGGGTTCGTTGTTGTTGTTGTTTTTAACTAACCTGAAGTGATGTCTATGGGTCTAGATACCAATTTAGGCTAGTTAAAATACAATCTTAAAGTGCCCCTCCTCCTCACCAGTTAGAAAAGCGTCAAGGTGTGTGAAAATGCTGAAACTTATACCGAAATCAATTACTGTAACCATGACATATAAATAGGTCATGCTGTAACAAATATTGCAAACTATGACAATATGAACTAAAACATTAAATACTAACAAATGTTGCGAAACAACATGAGTTATAACAATGGATTGCATAATGAAAAAACAAAAACTTTTCCGGCATTTTTGACGGGTTATTTACTAATACTTAATAATTTATCATTAATCATAAAATTGATGTTTTTGTTCGTTTCATCTAATCTAAACGCAACATGCGGCTTCTCCGTTAAAGGACGAATTTCTATTTTTTTTTTACCATTTTCTATGTGAAGTTGATTAAGTTAGGCCTACATTTAGAAATTCAAGTACTGTAGTAGTAATGCAACAGTTAAAAAAGTACAAGAAATGCAATTATATTAATTACAAGGTGATTATAATATTGTATCACATATTACGGTAATAACAACTCACAAAAAAAATATAATCAACAATTATATAAAAGAGTCTTCAACTCGAATAAAAATAGTTTTTATTTTTATTTATTTATTTTTTTATTTTGAAACAGTGCCAATTTGTCAAGCAAAATTTTTTGGCTTTCTCGTGTGTTTGTTTTTGTTTATTCTCTGTCGTATTTGTTGGCACGTATAGGTAATTGAATTTCATTAGGCAAAACGGCATTGCTCTTGACAGTTTGTGTGTTTTATATATATATATAAATATTTAAGTAGAACCGTTTTCTTCTCCACTTCTTTTTTCCCAAAAGATATACCAAAAAAAAAATGTAACAGTTTTGTCCTCGACATTCTAAACAAGTCGGTTGAGGGAAACCAAAAAATAAAAAGCCTTTTGCGTGAAATTGGGAAAAACGAAAACGTTGGTTATGAGTTAGGTGGCTTTGGTAAGGACCACGCTAAAGGTCATAAGTTTTGTCGGTTTAAACAGTGGTGTTGGCTTCTGGTCGAAAACGGCACCGTCGTAAAATATCCCGCTTTTGCTCCTGGATGAACTCCAAAGGTGTTGGCGACAGCGAATGGAGACTTACAACTCCCATATCTGCAGCCACCAAATTTAAGATGGTGGGGGTTTTTAAAGTGGGGGGGGGGAGGTTGCTCTGCACCGCTATCGTCACCAACGGTCGTCGTTGCGTTTTCCTTTTGGCGACGACGAATAAGCGATAAATGTTAATCATCGAAGCTACCACTCCTGCGACACTCGCATGGTTCAGTTGGCCTTTTATTAAAATTAACCGTAATCCTGTGCGTTTTTCCTTTTTTTTTATTATTTTATATATATATATATTTTATTATTATTGTTTCCAAAATAGTGTGTTTCGCGTCGAAAATATAGTTGGGCGTATGTTGGTAGCGTAATATCATTGTCCTCGTAGTCATAATTGTGAGAACTCGACACCACGTAACAGCTTGCGTTTATAGCTTTTGACTTCACTTCAACCGTTATTATATACGTTGTACGTTACCGCTTAACGTTTTGAAACGTTCGTTTCACTCTTTAAATAGTCGTAGTATGTCGTCGGACTTGGTTTTTCTCTTTTCATTAATAATTTTAAAGCTCAGTTTGAAATTATTATTTTGTCCATCGTTATTAATATGAATTACACTATAGTATATAAAATGATTGCACATTTAAATTATTTTCGACAAATAATTAATGTTAAATAAGTAAAAAAAAACTCATGGATCTTCCTGCACAATTGGATGTTGGTAGTTTATATTAATTTACCTTACGTTATTTTTGTAGATATTTAGTGAATAGCATATTTATTAGACTGGTATATTATACCATGGTACTGTATATCAATACAGTACTTCTTTACTATTATACGAACGGCTAAGAGTATGTGGATTGTTTGGTTAAACTCGAGAACCATTGAACCGATTATAACTAAACGTTTACTACTGTACAGTATTCAACAAACATTGGCTACAGAGCAGCTGCTCCAGCTTTGCTTCACCGACATACCGTTCTTGAATCGTTCATAACTTGCGTTTCAATGTGTCGACTTTCGATCTTTTTCATTCATTATTTCGTAAATACCTTTATCTTCCTAAATGAAATGTCGGATAGATATTAAAAAAATTATAATAATGGGATTATCTTGTGAAGATGACATCCACGGTCACTTCCGGTAAACTAAATTGGAATTACCCATGGGCGATGTAGCTTTATGATAGTTAAGTCACCGTTTTCATACCACAAATGATTTATGTAAGAGCGTGGAATGCCTCACCCTGTATATTAAAATGATTATATTGTTATAATACCAAATTTAATATACAACAAAAATTTAACGTACCGTACATAAATTGTACATAGATATTGTCTTTCACTGATAACTTATCAATTAACATTGTAAAACTTACTGATTATAAGTTTTACAATGTTACAATGTTTTGTTACAATGTTACAATGTTTAAGTTTTACAAGTTTTACAATGTTTTTCTTTATGTACAGAGTAACTTTTCTTCAAAAAAAAAATAGGGGATAGTCTGGAGTACAATGTGTTAGATGTGTTATATTCACTTTCTATTTACAAGAATCAGCGTTTAAAAGAACACAATGAGGCGTTATCGCACAGATTTTGGAGGGGAAATGAACATCGTTTAGTCCGTCTGGTTAATCGCTTTTGGCAGTGATTCTGCTTGTCCAGCTTTAAAAGCGAGAAAAATCTATTAGACGAGGTGAAACAAAAGGATGTTTAAGACGATTTCCCATTTCTCTGGTTTAAATGAGAACTGCCCACCTGTTATGTTTAATTAAGCATGTTTTCTTAAAGGCGAAACACAAGAGTGACCGTTTCTCTTAAGATTGCGGTGAAATGAAAAACAAAACAAAAGAAACGCAAATCTTAGAAAAACGCAGCAAAAATAGAAAAGTCTCGAAACATTTAGCGACAAGCTGAGTAGAAAACCTTTTCCAGAGACAAATGAGAAGCGGATATTTACTTACGAAAAATGAAAATAATTATATTTGCTCGACGATAATTACGAGGCCCTCTTGTTTTCGGTGTTTACGCATCATTAAAGTTGCATTTGGTAGTTTTTGTTTTTTTGGTGTTTTTTTTTTTTTAATGACAATTCTTTTGTAATACCATGATACGAAAAGGTAAAATAAAAAGAATGTCGTTTTGCAGCAAAATCTGCACTCTTTTGGTAGTAGTAGTAGTAGTGGAAAAGACCACCTGTCTTTTATGGTTTTTCCACTGAAGGTTGAAAATTTTCAATTTGCACGGAATGCCTGCGCAGTACTCACAGAGGAAAAAGTTCAGTAAATAGAAAAGTAGTTTTGTATTGTATTTTATTAAAGAGGTAAAAGGAAGAGGAAAAAAAATCCGTGTTGTGTTCAATGAGCACTGTCGTGAGTTGGCAATCGATTTCTTCTTCTTCTTCACGACGCAATCGGTATTCTTTGCAAGTCTTGTGTGTGCCGAAAAATACGAAAAAGAAAAACATACAGAAAAGGCAAGATGTGGGGAAAACACACACACACACACTAAATAATGAAATTATCGTCCATTTTACTTCAATCACGTTCTACACAAAACTACAAAAAAAAAGGTGTTAAACTTGTCTGAACTTGATTGGCATTTCCGCAATAGGCGTTTTGATTTAGCGCTAACCTAATTTTTTCATCGCTTTCTTCCTCCAGATAAAAAGAACAAATTCAAACTTTTTTAAAGTTCGTATGGGAAGGAAATTTTGTTATATGTGTAGTAGCGTGTTAAGGTATTCTCGAGTTGTACTATTTTTTATTTATTGTTAAAAAAATTTTTTCTTTTAAAAATTCGACAAGTGGTGGTCGTAAACGTATTTTCTTTGTCTCGACTCGTGCAAAAAAAAAAGTCCCTTAAGGGTGTGAGCTATTGAATTTTTTGGGCAAATATTTATTGTGGAGTCCTTTGTGTCGTGTCGGTGGATCTTTGTCTCCTACCATTTTTTCTTCAACTCCGGATTTTTTTCTTCTTGTGCTTTTATTTATTTGCTCATAGGGTTGATACGTGGTAGTCATTCGAAACTAGTTGGATATTCTTCTTTTTTTTCCCTATACCTTTATCGACTTCACCTTTAAAATCTCATATCCCACTACATCCACCTTTTTTATTTTCATTCGACTTTAAAAGCACTTACTGACTAAACCAATTGCTTTAAGGTAAACGTATAGATTGCTTGACTTCCAAAAATTAGTTATGTTATATAATATTAAATGTAATACTGTAAACATGTTTACAAATGTCTACTTTATTTATTTTATTTTTATTTAATACGGTCTTGAGAGACCAATAAAACATCACAAAAATGTTAAACTAACAAGACAGAACTTGAAGCACAATAACAAACTAAATGAAGGCCAATCACCATGGTCTACAATTTTATAATCTTACTAGTAAATGTTCCGTCAAAAATTATGGGAAAGTTTGCTTATTTGTCATCATTATGTATTATTCATTGTTGCATTGCAACATTCGTTACAGTTATTTATTCCTTCAACTCATATTGTTCCGCAATATTCGTTACATTTAGAGTATTGATTTCGGTATAAGTTTCTACATTTTCACACATGGTGCGTTGGCGCTACCATAGCTGGTGAAGAGGAACAGCAGCAGGCGAAAGCAGAGGGGCTCGCTGCAGTATTATTAGATAGATGATCATAATTGCGATGTAGGAATAATTTTCACATTGATTACAATATAAACAGGTGTTCTTGCAAGCATCACTATTTTGCGAGATAAGTTAACTTCCAGGTACAGAAGGCTTTAATATTGTTTCAATGACGAATTGTATCTAACTTAAACAGTTGTATACAAGGTGTTAAGTGGTTAGGCATTACATAGATTTCTTAAGCATTCTATACAATCCATGACTTCTGTACGTTGCCAGTAACTTATAAACTGCGTATTACTGGCAAAGTATAAAATCCATGCATTCTATAAAATCTTAACCTTTTTTAGCATATTGTATTGTGTATACGTGTTTGGGTTAGTTAAAATTAGTTGAGGTACTTTTACAGCGTTTCTTTGAAAAGTATTTTAAGCCTAAATTTAGATAAACCTAACGTAACTTGCAACGCTAGTTTCATAATTTGCCAAAAACATACCAGATGTTGTATAGAATGCCTGTATTCTATACTTTGCCGTTAACTAACTTACAGTTTATAATGCAAGAAAATGACGAAAAAATCATAACATATGTACATTGTTAAAAATTATTACATTTTACATTGATATCGTTGATATATCTGCAAATCTCATAGCGGTCAGCTGCATTGCAAAACACATTAAGCATTTCTATTATCATTTGTTTAAAAAGATGCGTAAATCATGGAACAAAATTTCAGCACAATGTAAATACTTATATGTTGTTTAAATCCATGCTTGTAATAATGTCGTGAAACATGTCGCAATTGAAATTTTACTAAATTGATAGTGAATTTAGGAACACCCTGTATGTATCCTAAAACCGGACTAAGCTATGATTACTACACGTCAAAGTAATATGCAGAAATTTTGAATCACGTTGGTGAACGAGGTCTGAGGAAACGCAGATGTGAAAAATGGTTTCAATTTGTAAACCTCCCCAAAAAAAATCAATGAAAAACCAATTTTTTTTCGTACTTTCATAACTAGTTGGAAATAAAAAGAGAAATCGTTGGAGTCATTTATTGGCACCACTAACTTATTTGAACAACACTCGGAGGAAGAGTTATACAAGGACAAAGATAGATATCTTGTAATTGCTCCTTTTACAGCTCGCGGCTGGGAATAAAATTAATTAAGCAGATTTAATGCTGTGTTAATAATTTTTTTTATGGACGTGAATTCGTTGTTTTTTTCTCTCTTTTTAAACTCTATATATATATATCTTTGAATTTTCTCGGGATGTTTCAAACAATTTTCTTTTTCAGTACTTAGTGGTACGTTAAGTGAAAAAAAGGTTGGAGGCGAAAGGTTGTTTGAAAATTGAGCTGTAAATCATGGTGTAAAGAAAAAACTTAGGTTTCCTTTTTTTTTTAAAAACTCGGAAAATAGCGACTTTATTACTTTAACGGTGAGGCTTCCATCTTAAATGGTATAAAACGTAAGAAAATGGAGGAATTTAAAGGATTCTTTTTCTTCTTCTTCTTCTTCGTTTTAAGTGAGTAGAAGATGATGACAAAAATACTTTGGGTCGAGTGCTTTGGAAACCATTTTTAAAACGATTACTAGCTCGAGTGATGTGGTTGGTTGGTGGAAATAAAAATAGAGGTTATAAATCAATTTGTACAAATAAGAACATTTATCAAGCACCACACGTGTCTTGGGATATATTTTCCACAATTTTGGGATACTATCTCACCAAAGTAACCAATGTGTTATGTTCAGTTGTAATTCTTAAAACTATAAAAACGAGAACGTTACTCGTGCTGTAGCTAAGGGAGTAAGCTATTTCTTATTCAAATTTCCGACCTAACACAACCAACACTAGTGTGAACGTAAACAAAAACGAATTAGTTATTGTTCACATTATACTTTTGGTACGTTTCCGTGTTTTCATTTTCGCACTAGTTGTGAAGTTCTGCTTCGCATGTAAGATTTATTATTTTGTTTTGAAACCATGGAAACCGGTTATCGTTGAAACAATATCAAGATTTTTGTAGAGTGTTCATAATAATAGATTCAAAACATTGTGTTAAATGGCTACTATGATGCCTTCATGCGATATTCATCCACATAACCACTCAATGACAAAATGTTGATAATCAAATGTCCTGATCTCGGACTTTTAGAGCTAAACATTTGACATTGAGAATTGAAAATAGTTACATTGACCTAGAAATCTTTTCAGGAGAACGTTGTGTAGTAATTTTTTATCGCTAAAACGTTCCGTTTAAGAGTGTCAGTTATATACCTGATACACAGAAAATTATATAGATAGTTTAAATGATACTGTAGTGGTACGTTTCTTAAATCTGATCTGTTATGCGTACTGACAAACATCAGTTTTCCGAGCAGTTCTTGATAAGTTGTTTGATCAACTCGTCCACTACCTTCATAATCATCTATTTTTTGGTTTTTGTTGATTGGTGTCTTCACTTTATTGCATGCTGTCATACCATATTCAGCCACCAAATCTTCAACATACTTTCTCTGACTTATCAAAATCCAACCATTTTCCTGCACGATCTGCATTCTCAATAACGATGTCACATTTTCATGTTTTTCAGGTTGATTTCTTTCTTTACATCATTCCATATTTTTCTTACTAATCTCTTCCAGAGCCCACGCTGATTATGTCATCAACGTGCACAGCCAAATATTAAAATCTTTTTCCTTCAGTGCGATGATAAGCACAGGGATCATTCATTGATTGCTCTAGGCCATTTGCTGTTAGTACAACTTTTGATTCCAGCATCGGCTGGCTTGTCGTAACCCATAAATACTTTTCTTCAAGTAGCATGAAGCATCTTGTAAATGAGGTTATTTCTTTTCACTGTAGTGCATTTTGGATTCACTTCTTTTCACGCGTTTTTCTTGAAATTGCATAAGTGGTACTTAACACTTTTTCACACCAGACCCTTCATTTGTTCCAAAAGATTTTATTGCTGATTCACATATTTTTTTTTTGTTAAATTTTGGTCTTTGATAGACAGATACATCTGGGCTTTATATTGGTGTTTGTTATTCTTTGTTTACCATATTTTTTGAAACACGTCTTTTAAACAACACTCGAACGAATTTTACTATTTTTGAAAGCTACAGTGATTACATTTGTTCTATTTCACGTGATTAGTGAGTAAATTGCAACGTGTCAAAAATCGTAATTGATTTGTACCAAAGTTGTAAATGGTTTATTGACCCATCATGCAGCAACGAACATGGTTCAAACTTTCGTATCGACTGCTTCTAACGAAGATTCACATTATGGTGTCATTCATCATTTTCTAGCACATTGACGATCGTTGCATGTTACGATGACGTGAATGACTTGAAGGTATATATCTCTTAATGACAGTTCATCAAAGTCAAATGAAAGAATAATTAAAGTTATTGATGTTCATATCACAGTTAATAATGAACATCATCTCTGTCATTTACGATATAAGGTCAAGATGTTTTTGTTATGCGTTCATATTTTTGAGAAAATACTATAATACTAGAGGTTGTTGTCACATTCGCGAGGTTCTTCTTGCTCCCACAATCCTTTTTCTAATTAATTCAACAAATGAACGCGATGTAAACAAACGTGAACTCATTCTTAACAACGCCAATTTTTATCAACACCAAAAGTAATAATAAAATAAAAATTTACGATTAGGGGAGGGGGTGTACAAAGGAACGTTTTTTTAGCGTTACAAAGAAATTTCTAACATGTCCATTAGCTTATAACATTTTCCGGATATACCTAAATGTAGTTATCAAGTGTCATTAAAATCAATTTATTCACGTTGGAATCATGCGCGTACAAACGGACGGACAGATGAAAATGACATAAATTTTCATTAATGAAGAAAACGACGAGATATGGAACAACAACTCTTTTTGTTAACATTTAACATCGATTCGTAATGATGTTTTCACTCGATTTGATTATTATTATTATTATCATCACCATAGTAAAGTCTCGATTTTCTGATGTAAAACATGTCTGAAAGACAGTCGGATAATGGAGACTAACGTTTATTGTATTGTTAAATAGTCGATACTTGCACTGGTCAGAATTACAAAAGCAATGTTGAGATTGGGTCGTTGAAAAATATTTGCTTCATTTTGATGATTATTTGTTGGGCCTATTATAGTTGGGATGCAGACGTTAATTTTCCCCCTCGGTAGTTAATTTTCTCTCGGTATTTTATCATTCGTTGTCGAGAATGCAGGGAGAAAAGGCTTTTGTTGGAAAATTTGCATTGATTTTTCGCGAGCGAAAGATAATTGAACCTCAAGTTGGTGCGTTGATTTTCCGAATCATTTAGGAACCAAGGTGTAGTATGGCGATGATGAGGCGCTAATTTCATTGTATGTTTAATTAGCGAGGGTTAAGTTGGAAGCGAACGGCTCCAAACTCAGCCAAGGCCCAATTGTTCCTGTATTATTATAAAACGACTGGCATCATTAACTTATTTGTTGTTTAATGTAATTTGTTTTCCCTGCGTTCTGTACTTCATTTTTAACGTGGGAATTTCACGACGCTTAACACGCACCTAAAAAAAAATACACCACGGAACGCGAGCGAAAACAACAAAACTCAATTTTCAAAGCTACGTAGATCAACGATCTTGGATCCGCTAATCTGTGATCTAAAAACATCAGTAATCAATAAATGTAAAGTGATGGAAAAAAAAACAGTAGTAATATGTTAATATGGGTAATCCGAAAAATTCGGTAATACGTAAACATTAGCAACCAAAACAGATTAGCAATCCGAAAACTTTAGTAATCCGAAAACATTAGTAATCCGAAAACATTAGTAGTTTAATAACATCCAGTAGCCCAAAAACAATCTGAATAGTAATTTTAATACCTCAGTGATAAAATAAACATTAGCAATCCGAAATACGAAGGTCTCTTGTCAAACGCATGAGTCACGCATATAGGTAGAGCAACGCGGAAAATTTGTTGATAGCTATGACGTTAGCTTCTTCCCTAACCAATGAAAACTGGGTGGTAAGCAGTTGACGTCACAATTGTCCATAAATTGCTCCAGTTGCCCATGATTTGCCATACCCAAAATTGCGTGTGTCAGGTGACCTTTAGGAATCCGAAAAAATCAGTAACCCGTGAACAACAATAATCCAAAAAAAGCAATTCTAAAATACAGGGTATTAGTAAATAAAAATATTTAAAATCTTTGAAAATTCCGAAAAAATTATTCATTTGAAAATCAAGATCTTGAAACATTAGTAATTCAAATACAAGAAAATGAGTAATTTGAAAAAAAATTATTTATCCGAAAAACACATCGATCCAAAAAAATTATTCATGTGAAAATCAAGATCTTGAAACATTAGTAATTCAAATACAAGAAAATCAGTAATTCGAAAAAATCATTAATTTAGAAAACTGCATTATATATGGTTGTGTTTCTTTACGTTTGGGGTCTCTTTGGATTGTTGCATATTAAAATAAATAAAAAATAAAATTACTGAGTCTGCAAAGTATAGACTAAAGTTGATCTGAGCACATTCTTGCGCAGCTTATGTGTGGTGAATTCAAAATAAACTATTCCTTTAACAGAAATCGGATTTAAATTTAAGTACTCATAAATATTTTTAAACAATGAACTATTTTTATTGGCAGTTTAACCCATGACGTGTACTGGGTGATTAGGCTGCGCATAAATGTGCTCAGATTGAGTTTAGTCCATAGTTAGCAGACTTAAAGGGAATACATTTATGACTCGAACCAAAGATGCCACTAGTTCATTAGACATGTTTATTTTATTGGAAAATCAAACCACCGATAATCCGATAAATCACTGAAATGCGCCAGGTTGCAATGATTTCGAATTTCAAAAGATATCTTGTTAACTTGTATTTTGCAAAATGTAAGGTTGTTACAGTTTCGTGGTAGTCGTCGTGGAAAGGAAATCTAGTGAGTTGAAAAAAATAAATCAAAGTTGACTGTTTAATTCCAGTTCTTTTGTCACATGTACTACAGTAGATTTCAGCCTCAATGAATGTATAATGATGTTTATATAAACATTTAGATGAATTGTATCATCCACGGGGAGAATAATATTGTAGCAATCACAAATTGTTTTCTTTTCTGTCCACAATCCGACACAGTGTTTGTTCTCTCAACCGGAAGTACACTTTTAGCTCGTAATTTTTATTAAAAATCTTCTTTGTTGTGTTTTAAGTCTCGAGATACGATATGAAAATAGCATATTTTAAAAATTTTCTCGACATCTTTGCTTTCATTGGCCTTTTTTTTTTCAGTTGCATTACGACATGCTTCTCTGCACACGGTGTAAGGTTCTTTTTTAATTAACGTGCATTTTCAGACAGTTTCGTAGAAATTTGATAGGCAAACTTCGCAACGAGAATTTCGTATCTAAATTTTACATGTTGCAATAACTTCAAAGAAGTTTTGCCGCACAAACGAAGACGACTGAAAGTTTTGGTAGTGAGTTTTTATATATATATATATCGGCAGTTAAAAGTAAAGCTTTTTCCGTTAACCGGGATTGCCGCTGGTGGCGTTAGTGGCTAAGACTGTTTGTTACACTTGGCGAGTTGCTAATTGCTTTATTTATTAATGAAGCAATTATATTTGTTTAATGAATTTATTCTATTCATAAACATAATTGATTGGTTTAACTCATGTTGCATTGCAACGTTCGTTACAGTCAGTGTTTTATTTGTATTTCATCTCATTAGTCGCTGCTTATGTTTGTGTTGGTATGGTAACGCGTTTTATTATGTTATGTTGTGGTTACGTTTGTTTTGTTTTTAGTTGTTGTCATAGAAACATTTTGGCACACAGAGAGAGACACACTTAGATTTTATATTGTTTAGGTATAATTTTAATGGGTATAGATCCCGATTTAGAATAGTTAAATCATAATAACACATTAGCAACACGTCAAGTAATAAAAATGACCGTAACCACTAACATCGGAAAAATCACGGTTAACGGAAAATTACCAAATGTACAGTTGTTATATATTTATATATTAGTTAAAATTAGATATCATATCATATGATGATATTATATCACCATCAGCCATGACCCTCCGACTTCATCCGAATAGTCATTTTTCTGACGTCAGTGAGTTTGCACTGTCTGACCAAATCAAAGATTCGTAAATAGAAAACAGTACTGTATTCCTACTTGTAAAAGGAGTGTTTGCAAGATGGTTTTGTACAACGAGTGTTTGTGATAGGTGTGCTCTTAAAACTTCTTTTTTTTTTGGTAATATATTCGTAAAACGAGCGTTTGTAAATGAAGGTATTCTTGGAACAAACATTTGTAAAACGAGTGTTCGTGAAACGAGAACAAGATTTATTATAGCCCGCAAAGTTAGAAAACCTTTAAAAGTTTTCTTTACTACGTTACATAAAAAAATGGAGTGTTGTTGAAATAAAAATAAGCTGCAAAACGGTTTTAAATTTTTATTTTCTGTACTCGAGTGTACACATTGTGGAAACGAAAAACGTCTTGCTACTACACTAATAAATTATAAGCTTCCAAATGTCAAAAGACAAAGGCTCTTTGAGGTCAGTGGTCCTTTTTTTTTATGTAGTATTTTCTTTTTGATGCACATCTTTTAGTTGGTTTTATACCGAGTTAGGTTATTTATTGTCTTTTGTTTTTATGTATGTTTTTTTTTACTGTGAAAAGCTAGTGAAACGCTTGCAGTCGTTACGTCAATTTATTTTATTTGTAAATTTTTGGAAAGGTGGAGAGGGCAGAAACGAACTATACACTTAGAACACTTAGAAGTGTTCTACCGCTGGTGAAACACGAGGCTTACAATCTCTGAAGTAAACATTTCAGTTGTTCAGAGATTTTAATTAAAATTGTTCACTTGGTCGAGAAAAATTGTCGTTTTTATTTTTTAAATTTTGTGTATAACTGTTTTGTTTATGGCAAGTTTAAGCACCGTTTAATAAATCAAACGATAATAAGTAAAGTGTAAACAACGGTCTTTTGATTTACTAATATTCAGAAACACAGTTTCGTGTACTGACCTGCTACCTACCGAGTGTCGGATTACTGGACGTGTCGGACTGGAGAAGTGTCGGACTAAAGAAACTGTACTGTTTACTATTAGTCATGACAATACATTTCCATCCTGTTGTTTTTAACATAAAGATCGCTTGACACACAATTTCAAATGTAGCAACTTGAGCAAATTGGTGACCAACTGTGACGTTAGCTCGTTTTTCCAAACTAATGAAAACTGGTTGGCAAGAAACTAGCGTCACAGTTGTCTACCAATTGCATGAATTACCATACCTAAAATCCGTATATCACGAGACCATTACTACAGTGAAATTTGGTTATTATGATCGCTTTGGGACTAGTGCTTTTTGATACCAATATCCGGCTGATAACATTAAACAATGGATATAAACTGATATTATGTAACTGATAACTATTTTAAGACAAAATCCAGATTTCCATATAATAATTATCATAGTTGGAATGCTTTACCTTTCAAAATTCGTAATTATGCATCAACTAATTATACACTAGATAATAAGGTGTTGAAAGAATTTGACAGCAAACTGTATCACCATAATTTTTTAGTTTAGCTTAAGCATTCCTTTTTGTACACATGTTAATTATTTCAACTGCAATAAACAACAACAACAACAACAACAACAACAACAACAACAACAACAACAACAACAACAACAATAAAACACTAAACAGTTATTTGGAACCAACATAATGATAACAATAATTGATTGATGACATAATCCGTGATTATAACAACTGGATTTTACTGTAACACAATTCTATATGTGATATATCAAGAAATCGATATGATATATGCGTTTACTTTTAAAGAAAAATTTATGTTAATTTTAGGATTTTAATTTTATATTATTTTGACCACTCTTTTTGTATTATATTCTAAAAACCGATAAAACGTCAATTTTATTATATATTTTTTTCTGAGACCAAGTTGCATAGGAAGATCGCATTTGAAGTTTATATTTTTTTGATGGAATTTTCACTTTTTCTACATTCTAATTTTTTTTCTTTTAGTTACTGAGCAATAAGAGGCAAAAAACATTATGTTGAATTTGAACCACTCTAATGTCTGACTACTAGAATTTTTATTAGATTTAAAAACACCGCCTAACAATTTTAAAAATTAAATATTTATTCCTCAGGTGTGGTAAGTTTTAAGCAGCTTGTTTTATTTATTCACCTGTATCGTTTTTTCAACGTTGCTTGAATTTGAGTTAGACGTTCAAAGTTAAAGTTTTAAACAATCGGTATATAATGGTGTTTATTTTTATTTCACGAAACCATTGTAGTTTTTGTTTTTTTAATCAGATCGATCGCTACGGCACAGGCAGTTTCCGTGTTAAGAATTCCCCGCTTTACGGTTATTTAAAAAAAAATAATAATAATATACGGTTTTCGTATTTACGAATTAATTCGTTCCGATCCACTGTTTCGTAAAGCGGAAATTCAGTTTCATTTTTATAGAACTGAAAAATTTTTAATCCGTCTGTCATGCACGCCCGCAGAAGTTTAACTTGGCGGGATGTTTGAAATGACTTTTAACAGTCTGGGTCGATTCTTTTTAAAGTATTTATATTACCTTCACTTGTGAGTGAGTTTGTGAGTGCGCTGGAAATTGAACGTATAATGCACAGTCGTTCATGAGACTATGCTGTATAATTTAATTTACCAAAAAAATGCATACAACAAAAGCCGTGTAATTAATTTTTAAATATATATCTTTAAAGCTGTACTGACTCACAAAAATATATATCTTCAAATCACGAGTAGCGATTGATGTGAAGGAACATAATTTTGATGGAGAGATTGAAACACCCACTGACAAGTGTTTACTCGTCCAGTTTTCATTTGTAACAATGTCACTTGTCGGTGTTTGTGATAAAACATGTTTGTGAAACTACTGTTATGCGCACAGCTCTACAACTACTGCCATGCTAGAGCTACGCACAAAGTTCGGTTATTTTATTGTAATCTCGTATAAATGTTATGTAAGGATTAAATTTTGTTTTAAAACAGAAATTCATACACGTTTAAAGGTTAAAATTTAAAATTTCCGCAAAACAAAATAGACGAGTAGACGACTGGCGTCGTAAAGCTACGTTCGTAAAGCGTCGACGTCTTGACGTCACTGGTTGAACATTTTAAATTTGTTTTCGCGGGAAATTCAAATTTCCAACATCGATACTTCAACTTCAGGCTACTAAATGCTTGTTTGCTTTGTAGATTACCGTATTTTAATCTTTGTTTTGAGAAAACATTTTTTTCAACAATTTCGTTTTTCTAAAACAATGTTGGTAATTGAAGACACCTATGTATTGATAATTGATCGATTAGTTTCGGAATGGAAAGAAATTGGATGATAGATTGTATAGTTTAGCTTGGTACATTTGGTCAATTCATTTTCGTAAACGTGGATTTAGCTAGCGTTGATCCTCTCGTTGCAGTGCTTCACTAATTGGAAAACCGGGCGCCTAATATTTATGTATCAGTTAGCATGGTTAATTGGTATTGCAAAATATATCGCGCTGCGTAGAAATTGGAAACATTAATCATCTTTCCCTCGAAAATTCCCAATCATCGATTGCGAAAGGAAGTGGGGGTTGTTGCATTTTATATTCCTGATTTATTCATCGTCGTCCACCTGATGGGTTTCGTGGATAGTTATTGAAAGCAGAGAAGAATATTGTAACTCAATTTTCAATCGATCCTAGGTCTCAATATTGCTTTCACTCTCTCTCTCTCTCTCACCATGTTTAGCTACTACCCAATAAAAGTAAATTTCGTTTTAATTTGATAGGTCCACAGCGGGGTTTCCACTACAATTAATACGATACCATCATTTGGCATACATTATTATCGTTCGACCACCCATTTTAGGAGGAGAATCTCAATTAGTTGGGTCAACTCGTTAAAACTTTTCTCTATATTTCGTTTAAAACTGTTGAATTTGGAATACGAAGCGTCCAATAAAATAAAGTTAAAATTACAATTTAAATTTCAGAGGGAGAAAAAAAGAAGCAATTTTGTTTTCGGTTTTTGAAACGTCGCGCGACGTTTAGACGCGCCGATAGATTTTGCAGAAAAACAAGTACTGTACATTAAAAATTATTTTTAAACATACTCTTTACAGATATACTGTATGCACATACAGTACATGATGCAAAAAAAATAAATCCATTTTTGATTTCTGCACGTTTCGATTTATGCGATTGTTGAGTAATTTGATATTTTATTTATGCGTGTTTCGAATAATTTTATTTTTTATTTTTGCAATTTTTTAGTTATTTATTTACATATGCAATATTATTTTTTTTTACATTGCGAGTTTTTTTATTCATGTGATAGACTTGTGGTTGTGGCTATTTATGCGGTTGTCATTTTATGCTTTATTTTTGGTACATTGGACTATACTGTATATTCTAATAAACAACTGATAGTCTGCAGTCTAGTAGTATACGTTCAATTCCCAGCTCTCACAAACTCACTCACAAGTGAAGCTAATATAGAGAGTATTAGAACTAACTTTGCAAATGAGCTTAATATCGGTGGCGCTCTCTGTTGAAGAGAAACTTTGATACGAATACGTATGCAGCCTTTTAAAATATTGACGTCTTTGATAAATAGTTAATGCATGTTTACCTTGATTTATGCCAGTTCCGTTTATGCATTTTCACTAATATATGACGACAAGATTTTTATTCAAGAAAGATTAAATTCATTTCACATGCTGGCCAGTTTTAGAGTTAAAAGTTGCTTGTAATAAGCGAAATTATTCGCTGAAAATCAATCTATTATGCACAAGCATTGATCAACTCTACAAAAGAATTATGTCACACTATTATACAATTTTGTGCAGTTAACTACTGTTATGCAATTGTGTGCACAATTTCCGAACACTAGTTTTGCTGTTGTATGGAAATTTCTATATACGCGATTTTTTCACCTATTCAAGATTTACACACAAGATAAGATTCGCATACAGCAAATCGACTATGATACAAATTTTTAGTTTTTTGTTGGTTTTTGTTGTCACATAACTGTATGTAACGTTGTCTTATTTCGTTATTTTTATGCTTTTTTTCAAAACTAATGTTTTAGGTTACTTTTCAACAAGTTATGATGATACAGTTGATGTTGAGTTACAATTATCTTCTTTTAAAGCAGAGTAAATGCAAAACTTAATGACGTATGCATATGTTCATTTCAGGGAACACACTTTCCAGTTTCGCTTTCCAAAAGCCATGCATTTTTCACGTTAAATAGGGTGATACAGGAAACGCCTATTATAAGTCAACTGTTTATAATGGCTTCAACTTTTATCCCGTAAACACCTTTAAAAATTGTTTTATCCATTTTGGCGAAAAACAAAGTTTTGCGTTAGGCGTTGCTAGTTGATGTATAGGCTGGCGCCGTTGTTTGGCTGTATCGCTGTTGTGTTTTCAAGGGGGGGTGAGGGGTAAAAGTTTTGCTGCACTGACTGTTGTAGGTGGTTGTTGCAGGGGCTATTTTTCAATTATTTACAGTCGGTAGAATGACACACAGAGAAGAGAAAAGGCTGGGCCCCAAATTTAATCAGTTATTACGGCAGTCTGAAGCCCAGCAGCGCGTGATGGAGTGGCCGCAGGTGCTGCTGGGAACTGAGCCGTCATGAATGTGCACTTGACGCTTATTATTTCTGCCATCCATTTCCGTGAGAAGGACTTAGAAAAAGAAACGAGAGAGAGGGAGAGAGAG
>JAQIWH010003678.1:0-19121 GCA_034695005.1 Cryptops parisi
TATATGCGATTTTTTTTATACATTTGACTTATGCGGTTTTTGAACTATGCGAAGAACGTATGCGGTTATCGTTTTATGCAGTTTTTTTTTGGTACATTAGACTATACAGTTCTCATGTACGACTGTAGATGACAGTATACATATATTTCCCAGCTCATTCACAAACTCACTCACTCACAAGTGAAGCTAATATAAAGTGTTTAAAATGTTTAAATTTGTTCGATTTATTTATATGTTTATTTTACATAATTTGAAGCAGTATCAAAAGCTACTGCTTCAAACTGTTTCCTCTGTTAAGTGACCATCTCTAAACGATCACTTTCAAATATAATCCTGGATGGTCGTTTTAGAGAGGTTTCACTATATGTCCCCCTACTCGTCGTTATTGATAAATTCATTTCTAGTGGAAATAATAACAGTTAATTATACAACAACATACATAATTATTTCATCGCGTGCCAAATACATAATTTATTATATTTTATATTTTATATACAATTTATAATAAATACATTTATCATATTAATCTAAAGGTATGAATTATAAGCTATTCATTTTAAAGGTAAAAACACCCCTCCAATTAATTGTTTATCCTATTTTCTAGGTGAATTGACAAAATTATCTGGTCATAGAATCGTTTTAGTTTCGTATCTGTATTTTCACTATAAACACATACATATATACTGTATGTATATTTACATATGTATAAAGAAAATCTCTTCAATCAAACAAGGAAGACTGTTTCTTAACCGTTCATTAGGAACTGCCAATTTCCTAGTCATTAAGGTATGAAATACTGATAAATTGTCCTTTGTTTGGCTGTTGCAGCCATTACTGTAGCTTTGCTATTATATAAAATAATAATGTATAATAACAAAAGTGAGGAAATCAAATACAGTAGTTTGTTGTTATCGTTTTAGTGTCTTTATTAAGTGCATTTAGGCGAACTGAAGTAGCTTACGAATTACACACTACTTTACTGTATATTGTGATGTACTGATGGTGCAAGTTGACTCGTTTTTTTATACTGTATTTGAAAACATTTTTCCGTGTTTATTGTGAATTTTATCTTTGGGAAATGTGATAAGAATCTTTATTTATTATTTTTTTTTTGTGTAAAAAAATATATATCTAAAGTAGATTATACTTCCGTATCACGCATTACACAGTTTTCATCGAATTCTAAGTAACAGCATAAAGATGCGAGTTTGCGTATTATAATTTTAAATATACTTAGATATATGATATAACAGCAACTTAGATTTATTATACACACATAATTATAAACATACAAATTTAAATTTAAAAATAAAAATACACAAATAATAGTAAAGTGCATGATGTACTTAAAATATAGAGGAAACAGTTTAACACCAATTACTTTTCAATTTAGCGTATCAATGAACGCGTGTTTCGTTTTTAAAAATTTAAAACAAAAAGTATTTATATTTTTTGTTTTAATTCATTTAATTTTTTTTTTTTTTTTGGTGGTATGAATTATGGACTGGGCGGGATAAATGTTTTGATCCATAATTTGAAGAAACGAGCATCCGTTAATTGAGATGTTTATTATAGTAATTAGAACGAACTATGTGTGTGTGTGTGTGTAACTTTACAACTGCAACATGTCTTAATTTGGTAAAGGTTCCAGAATTTCTTTTAAAGTTTTCAGAATTTTGATGTTTGCATTAAAACAAGTAGATTATTACAAGTAATTTACACGTATAAACTTCAAAATGCGAACTCGGAAGTAGCGGTATGAAGTACCGGAATATTCACTGTATAAAGTTACAATTATTGAAGTTTTCAATACTCATTTCTATATTCTTTATATTAACTTCACTTGTGAGTGAGTGAGCTGTGAATTTAACGTATACTGCCAACTACAGGCGTGTATGAGAATATAGGTCTACTGTATAGTTCAATGTACCAAAAATCGCATAAAACGAGAACCGCATAAGTCCAATGTGAAAAAAAACCGCATAATATAAATAAACAAATAAATCAAAATTAGAATTATTCAAAACTTGCATAGATCAAATTACTCAAAGATTATGCATAAATTTTAATTCGCATAAATCGAAATATAAATAAATAAATCGAAACTTGCAAAAATCAAAAAATCCAAGATTTATTTCTTATCATTTATATTTCTATAGTGTTTGAACATACACGTAACAATTTCATTACTCAAAACTCGCATAAATCAAATATCGAATTACTCAAAGTTTGCATAAATTTTAATTCGCATAAATCGAAATATGCAAAAAAAAAAAAAAAGTTTCTTTGCATTATGTATTTATATGTATATATGAAAGTATATTATTTTGAAGAAAGTAGATTATGCTTAAAATGTATTTTCAATGTACTAGTTAATTCTTGTACGTTACCGCTAATGTTTAAAATTCAGGTATTCTATAGAATACCAAGCTTTTTTGTCAAAGTATGAAATGACACCCTGTGTACAATACGTATAAAATGACACCTTGTATACAATACGTATGAAATAACACTATATATATACAATATGTATCATATAACTTTATGTATAAAATAACACCTATTTAGATTAGTTAAAATTAGTTTAGGTTTGTTAAAAACACAAAATTTAAACTTTGCTTTATATCTAACCTAATATTCTTGCGTAGCGGAATAATTTCACACATTGCCTAAACCTGATTCAGCATTGCATACAGTTCCTGGATTTTATACATTGCTGTAAATACGTATATAAATTTCTTAATAACTTGTGTGTACATTTATATATGTGTGTATTCTGTATAATCGTTCAGCTATGACTTCTCATTGTAGTGTACTCCATCATTAATAGTCTATTCATTATGTCGTTGACTTGAGCATCATCTTTTTCCGTAATCTTCTTTTTTGTGTAACACGTACAAAACATATAAAGAAAGCTAGGAAGAGGATGTTGTTCGAAACACACAAAAAAATGTCCTCGAACGAGAAGGAAATGAAACGGGAATTGTACAAAAAAATATATAAATTAAAGTAAATGGGGGTCAAGGTAAAATGGCCGACTGGCAACATGGCGGTGATTCCAAAAATCACCTGAAGGGATATTCTATGCGCTTTTTTTTCGATACTGTACCACTACCCACACTTTGATATATTGGAACATTAAAAAAACTGGAAAAATCGTGGATTTCCACGTATCATCCCACTCGATATAAAAATAGGGACTACATCCTATCTTTTTGCACGATTTGCTATTCTCGTTGCTTTTCAAGATGGTATCAATTTCGATGATGATGTTCGTGCTACCATGGGAATTTTCGGTTTATTATTATTATTATTATTGAATTTTTTTTAAAAAAAAGTTTTTTTTATTATTATCTTATCCACATTTTTTTTGTTATTTTTTATTATTATTTTAATATTTTTCTTTATTTTGTAAAATTTAAGTTTTTTGTTGAATTTTTTTTAAAAGTGTTTTAGAAATTAATTCTTTTCATTTACAAACACCGGAATTAACTTTGTAAATAGCTTCCAGGTTTGTTAGATCTGATACCGGCAAAGTATAGAACCAGATATTTTATAGAATGTCTACCTTTCTTGGCAAAATTTGAAAAAAAAATGTATTTGATGTTTTTCATACACTTTTCAATTAGGTTAGTTAAAGTTATTTCAGGTAAATTCATGAAAGTTTTTTTAAAAAAAGTCTCAGCCTAAAATCTTAACTATTCTGTGCTAATTTTTTACTTTACCCAAAAAAAAAAAAAAAAAAAATTGGTTTTTTGGATTTTCGATTTGTTTGATTTTCGATTTTTGATTTTTACCATCAAATATAGCAAGTGTGACTGCACCATGTTGTCTTAAACGTTACATTTGAACGGTTGACTGCCCAGTGTTGAATTGAATATTTCCAAAATACGTTAGAAAAAACGTTGCATTTTTCTTCTGTTCGAATATAGACGTTTCTTAACTAATCTAATCGTTGTTATTTATTATTAACTAATCTTAACTAATCTAATTGTCGTTATTTATTATCAACTAACTTTAACTAAAATAAACAATTGTCTACAAAATGTTATTTCGTACTTTCAAAATAGATTAAGAATTTTGAAAAACTCATAATTGTCAGATTCCTTTGAAATTTTCAAATTAGAGTTGAAATGCTTCATATTTAAGATGTTTTGATATTGGACAATATTCAAACGAGAAAAAAATAACACACTTGCAAAAAATAACATGCACTTGTTTATCAACTTCACTTCAATAAAACTACACACACTCGTGAAATTACCACTTTTAAATTTTCTTTCAATGATGTGTCTGTTAAATAACAACCTCAAGAGGTACCCTTTTAACGTATATGATTCTTAGAACCAACTACTCTTCCGTCTTTGAAAGATTGTCGGTCCCTCTTTCATTTCTCTATCGTCGTCTGTTTCTGACCGTTTGTTATTTGATCATGTTAATTTGCTGTAGACAGTTTTAGTTTTATGCTATGTAAGATTGATCCACTTGGGCTGTTTTGAGAAATAAATAAATAAAAAACCATCGCCTGTGCTTGGTCGCTCAGAGTCGCCATTTTGGAAATGAGTGATTGCAGCGCCACTGTGGCTCTGACAAGAACAACAAAATTTCCACAAAAACTTTGAGTTTCTGCTTTTGTTTCACCAAGAATCACACATGTTTATTTTCTTTATTTATTTATTGTTTTTCGTCTTATTGAGACGTACAAATAAAAAGAAACAATAACACAAAGAACACACAAAATTAAGGCAAGCAAGCTACCTTACATAAGTAAAATGTATTGTTTTAAAAGACGTTTAAAATGAATACACAACCTGGTACCCTAGATATGTAATATCTGGATATGAAAAACAGTTGACAGAGAAATCCATGGTTCCCATTACTTTTGTGAGTAACATCTATTTAATAACTCTGCTAGCAATAATTTGAATCGTGGAGCAACTTGACAAAGCAATTTTAGAATTCAAAAAAGCACAGTTACTACAATAGCGATTTTCTATTTTTTTTCTTCGACGTTTTCAAATTTCGATATTTTCAATTTTTTCGATTTTCAATATTTTTTTGTATTTTTTCGATTTTCAATATTTTCGATTTTTTTGATTTTCAATATTTTTTATTTTTTGATTCTTTCAATTTTCATTCACAGATATAGCGAGGATGACTGCATTATGTTGTCTAAAACGTTACATTTGAACGGTTGACTGCTCACCAGTGTTCGATTAAACAGATTAAACCATAGCAATATGTTGCAAACAACTTTGCAAAATACATAACCAAAAACTTACTGATGTATTTTCGAATATGGACGATGCTCACGTCAAAATAATGGTTCCAAAATGTGTATAGTTCATTATGGACACCCTGTATACTTTTTTAAAAACGCCTCTTTAAAAATGTAAAAACACTTTTCTAACACTTGTTTTCGTTGTTGGTGTCTGTTATTCCGAAATTCGTCTTCTGATCATGATCCAAATAAACTAGAAAGCACTTTCTTCACTCTAATTGAGGGGTTGGTTAGAAGATGATGCCAACTTTTTTGACTTTGAAGAGTGCCAATCTCATTTTTCACTCATTGCCATGCTACAATGTATATAAAAGAAGATAAATGATGTTTAAAACGTTTATTACAGAAAAAAAAAAGGTTGAATATCGTTTTACTTTCACGTATAGGTATTGTGCGTGATATCGGTTTGGCCTTGGCATCCAGTCGTTCAAACAAATTTCCAAACCTTGGAACGTGTCGCACGTCTTGTAACTCGTTCTACTAAGAAGAAGAAAAAAACGTATTAAATAATCATAATATAGGATTTGGTCAGTTTTTCTGGGTCATCATCGTCGTTCAATTATCTGTGTAGTATAGGTTGATAAATGGAAATAAGGAATCTGTTTATTAGGTTTTTGTAGACAAGGTTATGGTGGAAATGAGGTGGTTTTTATAACAAGAGAGATGTTGTGGTCGTTAGTGGTTTATTTTTTAATGAGAAAGAACGACTTAACCTTATTCGTGTGCACAAACCTTTTTTTTATGCATTATTCGTTTTGTGTATGTCGGTTGTCGCGGTTTTTAGTTTGATAAAGTTGATTTCGTTAAAGTCGATTTTTATAAAAATAATCTTTTTAGTTTATCTTTTTTTTTGTGCGGTAATTAGAAAAAAACTTTATACGTTTTACATTAGCTTCACTTGTGAGTGACTTTGTGAGTTAGTGAGTGAGCTTGGAATTGAACGTAGACTGGCATCTAAAGTCGTGTATGATAATATACTGTATACATCAGTGGACCAAAGATCGCATAAAGTGAGAATCGTGTAAATAGAAAACACCATAAGCCTAATGTATTTTATTTTATTTAATTTGATTTTATATATTTAATCTCATGACAAAGGGACAATTAACACAAAAGTGACAAAAGTTGCACAAATCGAATCAAAAATTGCCGAAATCGAAAATTGAATCACTCTAAACTCGCGTAAATCAAATATAATATTTACTCAAAAAAACTCGCAAATCTAGATTCGCATAAATTCAAAATTCGCATAAATTGAAAAACAAAACTTGCTGAAATAGAAAAGTGGAATTACTCAAACATCGCATAAATCTAAATTTGCATAAAGCGATAATACGCTTATATGTGAAGCGTTTTTAAAAAAGCATGTTTAATGTACTTGTTAAATATTGTTTTTAAAATTTGGTTTTTAATATACAGGGTAAAGTTGGGCCAAAATTTAACCACAGATGCTATGTATCGAAACAAAGCAATTTTGCAATTCGTATTATTAAATTTTTTAAACTTTAGTTGATTTACGTTTTATTCGATGATTTTGAATTGATTACAAAGAACGAAACGCCATCTAACAACGATAAAATTTCTTTTTTAAAAATTAATTACTGGTAATATATTTTTTTTTAAATTTAGTTTTTTTAATAATTATTATTTATTTTTTTAAATTATAAATTCTTGATTCAATGTTTCGATGTTCCACTTTTTAAACATCAAGTTTTTTTTCAGACACATACTTACATTCGCTTCATTGTTAATGAAGCATTTCGTTTTTCAAAACTTTCGATAATTTGAGAAAAAAAATGTTTTCATTTTTTCATGAATATGATTTACGACTATTTACATTAAAATCGCATTAAATTTTATTAAACTCTAAAAATATTATTGTTTTTTTATGACTTTACGATTTACAAAATATTCAAACATGTCCAATTTTATTCGATAGTTTGGAATTGATGTCACAAAGCGAAACGCCATCTAGCCACGAAATATTTTTAAATAACACTCTTATAATATTATTTTTTTGAAATTCCAAAAAATCTTTAATGTTTTTAAATAATAATTTTTTAAAATCAAAATCTTGATTTAATGATTTATTTTTTATACTTTTTATTTATATTAGATTCATTGCGAGTTTGTGAATCTACCATCTGCTACCATCTGCAATCGTTTGAGTATATACTGTATAGTTCAATGTATCACAAAACGCATAAAACAAACATCGCATAAGTTCATTATAAAATAGACGCATACAGTATATTTATTTATTTAATTTTACAAAATAAATAAATTGCAGAAACTAAAAAAAAAAATTTAATTTCTCATTAAATCGAAATTCGCATTAAATCAAAATTCACATAAATCGAAACGTGCAGAAATCAAAAATGGAATTACTCAAATTGAATATTAAAATTTCCTCAGAAATTTACATTAAGTTTCAATTCGCATAAATCAAATTTCGCATAAATCGAAACACGCAGAAATCAAAAATGAATTTTGTTGCATTGTGTATGTACATACAGTATATCTGTATATGACAGTATATTACGAGTAAAGCATTTTTAATGTACTTGTACATAAAGTTTCTCAAACCCATACTGTATAGATATGAAAATTAAACTTTTCTTGTGCATTATTTTAAATTATTAAAAACGGTATTTCAAATTGATGATCTTCGTAATGACCTCGTAAAGTGCGATGTGGGAAAGAGTCCTAATGCCCTACTGAGAAGAAAAAACGAAACTGTTTCAATCTTTAATGTTTCGAACTGTTTATGAAAACAAAAAACGGAACCGTAATGTGTTGGTGTTAGAATCTTTTATCTCTCGTCCTATTAAACAATAACGTTGTATTCATCGCTTGCATTTTAACATATTAAACGACCACGTTTGCTGTGATGATTTGAACAAATGCAAAACGAGGCCTGGGTTACTATACATGTAGGTTAGTCTACTTTAGTTCAAAAGCTATAACCGATCAGACGTATTATGCTTAATCGTGACTTTGTGTCGGTGAGGTCACGGTTGGATGAAAATCGAATTGAAAACAGTAATTATAAACTGTAAGCGTCATTACTTTAATAATAACTTTCAAATGGAGTGTGTCACTAAATGTTTTTTTTTTCAACTAGCAGTCTAGGAAAACAGAGTTTTTAATATGTTAAAGATGAAAAATATGTTGAACCGAATTTGGTTGGATTTAAGCCTGGTTTACACGTAATGTTATTTTGTCAGTCTTATCATAAAGAGATCAGTTTTACAGATAAGACCGACGCAAAAATTGCGTCCACACTACTTTATTGCAATTCGTCAAACTTGTCGTCCACACGTACCGTTTTGTTTGTGCAATCTGGTATGATCATGCAGAACTGACGATAGAAAGACAAATTGACAACAAAATTACATGTACACCAGGTGTTAGAAAGCATAGGTTTTAGTTGTTTTGTGGTAAAGATAAATCCGGTTAAAATTTGAACGGAGAATTTTTTTCATTTTAAAATTTTTTTTTTTTTTAAATTAATTCAAAATTTTATATTTTTAAATGTTAATCAAAGTCTTGTTGTAAAGTTTTTAGATATTAGCGAACATTATATTTTAGGGTCTTGCATAAGGCCTCCTGACACTATGCAATTTTTGGTGTAAGAATTCGAGCAATTTGTAAACAACTGTAACATCAGCTTCTTGCTAAACCAGTTCTAATTGGTTGGTAATTGGTAGCTCAAATTGCCATACCAAAAACTGCGTGTTTTCTGTAGAATTTTAGAGATCTGAGACTCCAGAGTTAAATTGTATCATTTTAATTTTAATTTTGTAACAATACAGTTGATAAACTCAAAAATTTTAATTTAAAATTTAAATTTAAAAATAAAGGATTATAATAATTTTCAAAACATACTGAACTTTAAATTGATTAAAAAAATTTTGTTTTAAAAAAACAAACATTCGCTTACTTGTCATTAGATGGCGTTCCGCTCGCTATCATCAATTCAAAACCACCCTAAACATCATAATTTCACAATCTGAGCTATCGTACGTGAAAAAAATATTTTATTTAAAAAAAAACATATGTTGTTAATTTAATAATTAAAAAAACAAATCATACAAATTTGCTTATTTGTCGTTAGATGGCGCCCCGTTTGCTGTCATCAATTCAAAACCATCCCAGAAATCATAATTTTACAATCTGAGCTAATTCTACGTGAGAAAACAATATATATATATATTTTATTTATTTGTATTATTAATTAATTTAATGTCTATTTTCATAACCTCTGTGTGTAGTTCAATTTTTCAATGTTTTCCACGTAGGCTTACAAAAGACCATTAACCAACATTTCAAAACAAGATCCATTACTCACACTATGACCTGATACGTAAAGCAAGTTTACCAATGCTTGCCACATAGTCGTATGTACATTGTAAATACTTGTCAATTTTTGTACCTAATATGGAAATCTCATTTCCTGACTAGTGACAGGGTTTCCATGTGATGTGGGAAGAAGATTCCTCTTTTTTTTTCTAAGGTTCCCTGGTGAGAAGACGGAAACGTCATCCTTGGGGCATCATAATGTGTTTAGTTGTATACTTGTTGTTGTACTTGTTACAAAGAAGAAGAGAGGAAAAGTGTCGAGCAAGGTCTTTCACCCGTGTTTTCTTCGCCCCACAGCTATAGTTTATTAGTACCAACTTTATACCATACTACAGTACTACGTTAGAGAAAAGAAAAACTATTTTGTTGAATATTATTATATATATTTTTTTTTACTTCCGTACATAAGAGGAAGATAAATGAAGATGGTATGAAAAATTATGTGTAATAGAATGGATTTCATACACACACACACAAGAAGAAGAAAAAAATCAGGAACGTGATGGAAAGTGTTTCGAATTAGCCTTGTTAATGTTGGTTTTGTGGGATGATGTTTTTACGAAAGTCTAGTTAATCAAATAAGAGGATTTTTCATCTTTCTTGCCTTGAATTAAAAAGTGGGATTCTAGTACATGCTGAGTTTTTTTCTTTTAATGTTTGAGAACACGGTTAAAGTTAGAAAAGCGAATAAGTTTATTAAATCATATCCTAGATTTTTTTTTATTTTATGAATTTTAACACACTTTTTCATTTATACAAATTACGTTGTATTATGTACCGGGCGAGTGGGTTCAATCAAAAGATTAGAACTTTTGACACCGTTTGATTGGTCAGTTTAGTTTTTTAATTAAATAAGGAATTAGTGCAACGATTAAGTTCTTGATTGAATTGTGCTTTTTCTACAAGTTATGTTTTATAAAATATAATTAATAATAAATAAATAAATGTAAAGATATTCCATTCAAAAGTCTATAGCGAACAGACAAAGATGATGTCTCTGATAGATTCGTTTAATTTCATTATTAAACATTCAATTATTATGAACATTAATGAATGAATTAAATTTAAAATAAATGTATACTCTTTGTAAATGTTATATTTTTTAAGTTTAATATAAAATTTCATTTTTGAACTTTCGTTCAATAGTCTATAGTGAACAAACAAACAAACACCACATACATGACATTTTCTTTTATACTGTATTTATATTATTAATATTAAATATGTATCAATTAAATTTAAAATTAAATTTTTTTTTACATGTTAAATTTTACGAATTTAATAAAAATTATTTATTTTCTGTTAAAAAATCTATAGCGGACAGGCAAACACACAAGCAACATGTCCCTAATAGATTAATTTAATTCTATTAATTAAACATTAAATTATTCTAAACATTTATGCGTAAATTAAATTTAATATAAAAATATACTTTTTCTACGTGGTACATTTTATCAACTTAGTAAAAAATTTGATTTTTAACTTTTGTTTAAAAAATCTATAGCAAACAAACAAACAAACAAACAAACAAACAACACGTATATAAAAGTTTCGCACACCAAAAGTTTCATATTTATTAACATCAAATACGGATCAATTAATTTTAAAATAAAACTGTACTCTTTCTAAATGCTACATTTTGTAAATTTAATAAAAAAATTAATTTCTGACTTTCCGTTTAAAAATCTATAACGAACAAACAAACAAACACCACGTATATGACATTTCAATTTTTATTACGAATAGATACCCTTGAACGGTTTTTGGTGTTTGTAATTAACTATTTAAATAAACTACACTTTTTATATAATTTTAAGAAATTTGATATCTGGTTAAAACGTACAAGTAAAATAAAAACAAACTTTCCAGGAAAAGTACAAACTTTTGTTTATAAGAAACGTGAGAAATGAGGTTGATGATGGCTCGCAGGTGTCTTAATGATTTGGAATGTAGTCATCATCGATTAGTTGATGAAACAAGGGTGAACAAATAATAATAATAATCTTGAATGACCAGATAATGCAAAGTCATGTGGAAAGAAGTTAATTAAAGTCTTAGTTTTAATGTCACGCTAGTTCATGATGATGTAACCAGGTGTCAATTCACTTCATCTTTAACCAGTCGGTCTAATAACCATATTACAGTTAACATTTTTTTTTAGGTCGTGGGGAAGTTAATATTTTGCTGAATTCGTTTGGCAATACTGTTTTTTCACCTATATTATTATTCTTTTGACATTGCTAAAAAAATCTATGCAATGAGACATTACGGACATTTCGTAATGTACTTGATGGGCATTGGGAAAATTTCGTATATTTGGTAATTTGATAAAAATATTTGATTTCAAAAAATTTTTTACTTGAAATTTATTGTTTCACAAATTTCTGGACTATAGAAAAAGTCTATAACAACTTTTTTCTATTTACGAATTGTTCATTTATAAGTAATTTTCGTTGTATGCAAATTTTGGTTAACTAGTGAAAATTGCACAAAAAAAAACCAACTTTTTTACAATCTTTTTTTTTACGAAACTTAATTTTACAAATTATTTCGTAAAAATAAGAAACGTTTATAGTCTAAATTTAGTTTTAGACTATAGACTTTGCATATGAACGTGATTTTTGAGAATGCTTTTCAGTAAGAAAAAATAAAGCTTTGAGTCTTGAAAACAACATATTTGGAATCAGCGATGAACATTTTGTTTTCAGAGCTTCTTAACTAAAAATTGATCAAAAGTGGAGTTAAGACGTTTTGGAAATAAGCTCTTCAATTGTTAAATAAATCAATTAATAAGTTGTATGCAGACTTCCGGGACATCCTGTATACCAGATAATAAAATAAACAAAAACAACCATAAATTACGTATTTGTTACTTTCTCGAAATAGTTGTATGTTGATTGCAAAAGATGATGGAAAACTTGTTGACCAGTTTTTGGTTCTTTTGTTGCTTTGGCCACCAGGATGCGATTCAAGGCCTACATTTCTCGAAAGATAAAAGTGTGTTTTGTATGTGTGTATGTATATGTGTGTGTGTGCTTGAAACCCGTTAAGAATTTTTTTTCTTCTTTTTCTTTCGGTTTCTTCTAACTAAGCCTTCGAGCCTTGTGTGCCTTGAATCGAGATGTGCAGTCGAGTAGTGCGCGTGGAAGCAAATAACCGAAATTACTGGTGGAGTGTACGTGACCCTTTTGACCCTAAAAATGGGAACAACGCAAACGTTGTTCGTCCTCCTCATCATCTGACTTGACCGACTGGGATTTGAAAGCAAAACTCGAAATGAGTGAAAGAGAGGAAAAAATAAATTCTTAGAAAAATAAGAAAGAAGAAAATTTGCACAGTATTTTTTTAGCAACAAAAATGCTTCTGCTGAAAGAATTCGTTGAAAATAGTTGCATTTAATGATTGTTGTATAACTTCAGTTTTTTTTTAGTCGACCAATATAATTGAATGTGTATATTAGGCTAGTAAATATTACAGCTTAGATATATGTATAAAAACCGGAAATGTACTAAATGTATTATTTTAACACTTAACATTAATCATTTGCTTTGGAGAACAGTCTTCTGCATCAGTTTGTAGTACTTAAGGCCTTGTTCAATTTTTCATGTAAATTGGTAATTTTGGATTTTCGCTGGAAAATCCAAAATTACATTTTCGATGTTCATGTGAACATTGGTAATTTTGTATTTTTACTGGTAATATATAAACATTGATAATTTCATTTGTTGTTGTTATACAGTATGTACATGATACATTGCCCATGTTTGTCGTTCATTTTATTATACTCCTTAATCATTGCTCATTTTACACGTAGATTGGTCATTTCATGTGTACATTGATAATTTCATATGAACTTAAGAAATTTAATATGCACGTTTATTATTTAGTCTGTACATTTGGTAATTTTATCTGTTCATTGGAAATTCCATGTCTATTGGTAATTCCTTGTCTATTGGTAATTCCTTGTTTATTGATGGTTCTATAACGTAGATTGGTTATTTAATATATGCATTGCAAACATTTGTCATCTATTGTGCTTTTACACATCGTTTTTGTACATTGTCCATTTCAACTGTATATCGATTTGTACTTTGTCAATTTTAAGTGTATGTTGATTATATCATTGGTACGTTGGCCAATGTTTTATTTTGGTTTTTCACAATGCTTGTGAACAATGTTCATTTCAACTGTTCACTGTACATTGGCAACTGTACATTTCAACTGTACATTGGGCATACATACAAAAATTGGTAAATTCATATGTGCAGTGCATTGCTTAAATTTGTTGTTGTTTTTGTTGTTTGGTCCAAAGAGTTTGGACATTGCAATATGTTCAACTGTTTTTGTCGAAACAATTTTTTGCAAATTTTAAAAGAAAGCATAAATTGACTTATGATGAGTCTTTTTAATTAACTTTGTAAACTACTTGTAATATATCACCCAACTTACTTATACAGCTTTTCAATGTATTTCGGTTTTAACTTCATTGAAACTAAAAAATCACACACCATTGAAATCCCATTCGTGTTGGACATTAAGAAAGAATTTCAATCAAAACAAGTGTTTTACTTTCCTTTTAAAGGCTTTTCACATGGGTAATTTTGCAGTTCACAGTGTAAGTGAAAATGTAGGACAGGAAAGAAAAGAGTGAAACACACGAGGCAATCTGGTGAGATTTTGTTGGAAAGTCTTGCAAGAAAAAGTGAAACTGGTTTTTGACTGGTCTTTCTTAAAGTATCGAAAGTGTTCACTAGATGGAACTAGGAACAAACTTTCGAATCCGAAAGTTTAACTATTCTAACTGTGTCAGAAAGGCATTTGAGCTCTGTAAGCAATTGAGCATTGCTCACCTTAAATACTATACAATATATACTTCAAATAACTGGAAATAGTTTATATACAAGTACCATTTTTTAAATTGTAAATTTTGTTTAAATTATAGGCAGTTGAAATATAATACAAAACAAAAATGTACATCTGCAACAAAAATATTTTTATTGTCTTTATGGGTCTGCATACTGTAGATACAAGAGTTATTGGAAATCAAGCAATATTATAAAATATACAGTGTATAAAGAATTCGGTATGTAGTACATTAATTGTCCAAATTAATTGTCAAAAGTATATTATTAAAATAATTTAAAGATTAAAATAAAAGCAGGAGTTAGTAAGTAAGTACGTTTAGTTGGATTCACTGGGGTAGGAAAATTTATTACATAATACTGTAGTAAACTAAACTGGTCTTAAGTTGAATTTTAGTTAATTTGCTAGTATTGTGTTATAGTTTTTTCTTTGCACCAAGTATTCAAAGTTTTACCAAACACCTGAGACAAGGATATTTTTAGCACCCTTTATACCAATTGCTTAGGAATTCACCAATTGGTTTTTCAGTGTATATAAATGATTGTTTTTTCCTAATATCCTATTATTAAATCCCGCAGTGTTTTGACCCTTACCAAATTCCAAGCTATAAAACAACATAGACACACACTCACTTATCACAAGATTGTAGTTAAAATTTTCTTTTCCTTTAGACCAAAAGAAATTTCATCTAGAAACTTTTGATCTAAAGAAAACAAGTCCGGAATGTCATGTGTTGTGGAGTATTTATTTTGTTTTCATTATCACATATCATGAAAAGAAATCCGTTAGAAAGTTCCATAGGTTTTTTCTCCAATAGCAAAAGAATCCCATTGGGTTCCAGTTAATTTCATTCTTCAAGATGGTACATTCCACTTTGATTTTTTATATATGCATGTATATATAACATTGAATTTAGGTGAACAGTTCCATAGAGGAAAGACCACATACAACTTGAAGACTCTTCATCAATTAGCATTTTCTATAGGTTCCAATGATCACAAAGTTTTAAGCAGCAGGAACTTCTTCAGCAGCAGCAGCAGCAGGTTGCACAACAATTTCAGCCACTGGTGCTGAAGCTTGTGGTCTGGGTTGAGGACCTCCGGCAGGTGGATTGTCAGTTACACCAAATCGGCTGTTGATGGGATCGTAATGCGAGGGCGCTTCGTTGCAAGGTGGGGCATCGTCTTCGTGAACGCAGACGAGATTTTCCTGATCGAACACCGTCAGGTTTCCGCAGAAGAAACTGTAAATAATTGGACTTTGGGTGCCATCTTCCAACTGTCCAGGCACACACACGTGGAAGATCTTGCAGTCGTTGTCGACGTCGGCGTAGTAGCCGTAAATTCGATTGTCGCAGCTGAAAGTGCTCTTGATGTTGCCGACGACCAGTTCGGAAGCGTCCGGAAGGACATAGCCTCCTTCGTTGGATGAAGGCCTTACAGACAAAGCAGCGGTTCTTGGAGGTGAAGCTGCTGCTGCTGCTGCTATCACGGGAGCCGGTGCTGCTGGGGCTGGGGCATCATCTGATGCTGCAGCTTCTCCGTTTCCGTTTTCTGTTTGTCGTCTTCTTTGAGCTTGGCGTTTGACCTGTAATAGGTGGTTATAAAAACGAAAACATTAAGTTGTATAAACTAGGTGATTATTAAAAAGAAACATTAAGTTGTATAAACTAGGTGGGTTATCAAAAACGAAACATTGAGTTGTATAAAGCGGTTTTGAAAACAATGGAAGATACAGTAGCACCTCCAATTATGTAGGCAAAATAGACATTTGCCGAGTAACTCATTTTTCACAAGCTTTTATTTTACTTGATCTGGCGCCTTAAACGGTTTTAAAAAAGTTTCAATGTTTTAAATCGTAGATGTAATTTTTTTTTTTAAACCAGGTTCCGTGTGTCGTAGGACTTGAAATTTGGTACACAGATTAGTCTTGCGTGAGAATTGAATCTATCGAATTTTGAGGAATCAATGTCGTGTCAATTCGGAGTTATTTTTTTCCCAGGTAGAGTGTTGCTGATGCTCTGAACCATATGTTCGTTTTTTATTGGTGTAAAGAAATTGGTGTCAATTCGTAAACTGTGAATTACGAAAACAAACTAGTCCAACAAACTATCCTTATACGTATAGTAAAACACAATTCATGTTCCAAGTTTTATCCATCGAGATGATAAAGTTTTAAAAAATTAATAATTGAAAGGCTCGGGGCAGTAAGCGGTCAGCTCCAATTTTCACCGAAGGATGGTGTCACTTGTTCTCAAAACAGTTGGTTTATATTGTGAGAATATTTTAGCCAATTCTCTCTTTAATTTATTGTTACCTACCTCTGTTATTGTTTCATGTGTGTGTGTTACTTACGTGTACTATGAAAAATAGAACTGTTTAAAAATACCTTCTCTAAAATGTTAAAAAATTGGGGCTGACCGGTTACTGTCCCGAGCCCTTCAATCATCCTCTCTGGATATTGTATTGTCATAAACACATTTTATTATACGAATTGGACAATTATTCCAGCTCGAAAATACACAACATGGATTTCTATATTAGTTTTGTTTTTGTTAAAAAACATTTGCAATTTACTTTTCTCATTTAAAAGTGTAAAAATTGTAAGTCATCGCCTCAACCATTGACATACATAAACTGTCAGTGATTATGAAAGTGACTTAAGTCACATATTTTTCGCTTTGATAAATCTTCACTTTTTTACGATTTATTTGTTACATCGACAAAATTAATTCAAACATTTCTTACAGTTTTTTTTTTTTGGCTTTCTAGTATTATAATTTAGAAAGATCAATGCAATGAGCAAGTAAGTCAGTTTTTTAAAAATTTAGACTTTACCACTTTCATAATCACAGGCTCATTTAAACACAGTGCTTTTATTATTATTTTTTCACAATTTTCTTAATTTATTAATAAACACTAGAATTATTTCATTTGCAGTATTTTAAATACATTTGAGGAAAAAATCACAATTTTTTTTCTCATTTATTTGCCTAGGGCTTTCGAGCGTCATGATCACCACGGAGAGAAGAAGGAAGAAGTCTAAGAAGACAAACATATTGTAACGCCCCAGAACGATAATGTATGACCACGATTCATGGTAAGTTTTACTGATATTTTTTATTGTTTATATGTGATTCTGTGTGTGACGAAATCAAAAATCATTAGCTTTGTCGTACAACATGATAACGAAATGAGCGATCACAGGTGACATTTTTGTAGGATTGGTGTGGACGATTAACTGATATTGACAAAAATTAATAATGTATTATTAATTTTACAAAAAAAAGTCAAGTTATCTCTTTAAATAATTCAACAACACCTACTTGTAACAGTAAATAGTTCAACGAGATATTTTGAAAATTTAAGTACTGTTGAATGAATATTTGAAGCTATATAATACACTATGATAGATTTTGAAAGCTCTGAAAAGCTTGAGTTGTAGAGTTTTGATAAAACAATAAGTTATTAGTGAAAGTCAATCAAGGCACAAAGACAGTATAATGAGCTGTGACGTCATAGCAAGGTTGTAAGGTGCGCGTTTATGTCTTGGTATGCTAATTCACTATTACTTTACTTTCCAACAAACTCAGTGGAAAACAACATTTGTTGATTTATACTTTAGACTCGAATAGACTTCAATGGTTAAAGAGAAAATTTAGCACACGGTGCTAGGTATTGTTCCTTTATACTTTTATATGTCTTATGTCAGTGAATGATCCCATATTGTATTGAATTTATAAGATAATAACATTGAATCCTTGTTATGTTTTCTTAACAAAAAACTCGAGAACCATCTATGCTAATGATATGAAAATTGGAATATGTATATACCCATTAAAAGTATGAAATTTGATTTTTAAGTTAGGGGTTGGTGACTATACAATAAGCCAATCAAGGCAATTGTTGGAGAGAAATATTTACATTTTTATTGGTTCCACGTGTTGAATTATCAAATTATCAATTCTAAAGTTTACTTTGTTTGAAATTGTAAACCTTTGCAAAGCACGATTTTCAGCAACATGGTTCACAGAAAATCGAGCAAAATTCGAATATAAATTTTGTTTTATTACATGTTATACTTATTCCACTTGTTTTATATGGTCTAACCACCTAAGAACGTGAGCACACAATTGTTTTTCATCTGTATACTAACTATTGACAATTTACAATCAACAACAAAAAAAAAACTGAAAAACTGAAAATTCAAACATTTTTTTGTTCTATAGGTTATTTATGATCCCTTTTGTGACATACCTTAGCTGATATAAATCATGACTCCAATTATCTTAAACCCACCTCAGGCCGTACAGTGAAATTCGATTATTATAATCAGATTGATAATGTTATCAATTGACTATTGTTATCATCAGTCGGTCCCAAAACATTATTTAATTATTTTTTTCCACTGTTTAATGTTATCAACCGGCTATTGTTATCAAAAAGCACAAGTTCCAAAGTGATCACAATAACTGGATTCCACTGGGATGTATACAATAAACAATAATACGTATGTATGTATGTAGGCCTATGTATCTATTTATATTGTATGTATTGTATCTATTTGTACTGTACGTATATTGTATGTATTTATATTGCATGTATGTGTGTATGTA
>JAQIWH010003679.1:0-19114 GCA_034695005.1 Cryptops parisi
ATAATAATAATAATAATAAAACAATATATTGCGTTTTTCTATTTCACTAGAGGTCCACCTAGTCACAAATGCGACAAGGCACATTCCAAAAAACTTAAAAGAAAATGCTACAAAATAGTACATTTACTGTTATCTCCTTTTTCCTCCTGGTGTCACGTGACGATGTGAGCCATGCCCACGCCTGCTTGCAAAGAAACAAACAAACAGGGAACTGACGCATGTACGCTGTAGCAAAATAGTAATATTAGATTTGTAATAACTATTATTTTTGGTTAGTAATAAATTCTTATAGAATATGTTGTCATTTCAACTTCCTGTTAACCCAAATTCTGGTGATCTAAAAAATCTGCGATGTCTTCCTTTAAAATGACTCCTCGACACAATACTGATCACCAACTTATTGCCAAAAACATTCACTAAGGTTATCGTTTCACTACAAAGCATTTTTCAAAGAAAGAGGTGAGAAAGTTGTTGGTGGGTGTTTTAAGATCTCTTAATACCTAGGGACGTAACAACTTTTCTTTCTTCTTGGTGCTGGTGGTAGCAGTGGTGGCCATGTTTATTTACACACTCGTCGCGAATGAATTAAGTTTTTAATTGCAGCCGGGGAGATGAATTTGATGCCGAAAATTCCTGATAAAATTCCCTCGGGCAAAGCTAGGTGGTGTCGTGCCAAGTCAGCCGACAAATCCATTACCTCTTCGGTTTAATTACCTCGGCTTGTAAAGTTGTGCGGCCGAATATTAAAATGCCAAGCAAAATGGGTTCCGTGACGATCGCGCCTTGACAGTCCTAATGCCTGCGCATTTGTCAAAAAAATATTTTTTATACATGAAAAAAATGGTGCTCATTGGTCGTGACCACCATGCTATTTTTTTAAGTATGGTCCAATCATGGCATAAAGACTGCCTTTGGGGTCCTCCGAAATACAAAACCATCATCATTTGTTATACGAGCATTCCTACCTTTAGGTGGTATTATGGTGACTTGATAAATAGTGTTTTGTATGTCCAACATCTGTGGTTGGTTTACAAAGGGTGTCTCCACAATGAACTTTTGATACGGTTTTTTTCTTCGCACGAGTTTTTATTTTGTGGTTCCGTGGTTGACCACAATTATAATTAAATTAAAATTTATTCGGAAAAATCCTTTTAAGTTGTTCTCGCTTACTAGAACCTTCGCTTAAAAAGTAGTATAATTTTAATGTTTTTTTTGAAAGAATTTTAATAAGTTTTAGAACAATATATAAGACCACTATAAGAAAACTAATAGGTAACCCGTGCTATAGAACGTGAAAATATCTTTCTCACTGCTTACACTCACATTGTTATGGTTTTCCTTTTGTGCTAACTGTGTTTTACTTGTTGTCATGGAAACATCTTGCCCTGACAGATAGAACAACTTGCCTTTAATAAGTATATCTTCTTTTATATCTAAAACTATATAACATATAATTTCCTTCGTTTAAGGGTATGTTACACTTTTTTGTTTGCACCTACGTTGTTATGGTGCACATCCGTGATTCACGGGGTTCTTCACCATCACAACAACGTGAATGTAAAGAAAAATGAGTATAAAAGAAAATCCCAAATCAGACTGCATTAGAATGTTTCTGGAAACCCCAGAGATAAAGATAGACACAACTACATTAACACAACCATTAGCTGTTTTAAGATTACGGTGATGTTGTACCTGTTCAACAATGATTACGAAACAACTAAACAGCAGCTGCTTTGAACATGACACTACACGACATAAACCCAACGCCTACCCACCACGGATTGTCATCTGCTCGCGGTTGCGTTTTATGTAGATGTAGAGCGCACACATTTACCAATTTTCACGCAATCGTAAAGATGTGCAATCGTGAAGATGTAAACCATGATAGGTGCACATTACACACAACAACATTACAAACTAAAAAACCTCTCCTAGATTGTTTCAATATTAGCTGTGAGTGATGTTAAAGCTCTTGAAGCCAAGGTGGTGGTTGGGGGGAATACTAACACAAAGACATATTTACATTCAGAAAGACACATTCTCCGACTGTATCAAAACATAAACAAAAGTTTCAAAAATGTTTACACCTCTCTAATCCCCCCCCCTATCATTATTTAGTTTACCTTCCAAATTAATGTATTATATAGGCCCTGGTCGTCAGAGCATTCACCTCTAGCGGCAGTCGCCTCTCATTCGTGCCACGTGGATTCAGTTTTGGCTCTGATCTTACACCACGGAGGCAGGTTTTCTCGGGGTTTTCCCGTTTTCCCCTGCATCATAAAAATTCTATTCCATCTTCATCATCCCTATTAATTTCTACATTTTTTGATTCAATAAAGTCTGAGGGGCAAATAATACAGCCGTAAGACCAGTCGGTGTCCTCGTTAAACTCCAAGTACCTATCTCTAAATTAATAACGACCTTCCCGTCCTATAGCATGGGTTACCTACTAGTCATTGGTATAATTACATATTTTAAGCTAATTTACTACTGTTTACATTCCTGTTGTTTTAATATTAATGATGAAGATCATTAATGTTTGGATTCACGTTGTTATGGCGTGCAATTCAAAAGTTATACACTTAGATAACTTTGGGTTTTAATTTACAACATCTTTTTTCTACGTATACTTGTAATTGTATTTTGCGTTATACTTGAAATTAGCCAAAATTGTGCATAAATTGACCGAATTACTGTATGTATAAATCAGCCTAATCAACCTCTCACATAACTTGAAAACCGTGTTGTATTTTAATAACTGCAGCAATAAAGCTGTAATATGTAGCCTATAAAATGTACTAAGAGACTGTAATAACTTATTTATACTGACTGTCCCACTACCGGTACTGCACTTTTAATAATGCAGGTCCTCGATTTACACAAAAGTGACGTTCCTTGCAAACATCGCATAAACTAAAACTCGTATACAAAGAAATTCTCACAAAGTAGTTAAAATCCAACGTTCATTCATTGTGGACTACCGCACAATAGCGAAATTTTCTCGATATAACGAACATTAGCGAGATATAACGAACATCCACTGTGCAAGGAACTTGCGTACACTGAAGATTTCCATATACATTTATAAAATTAACCTCAGACAACAAAACCCTCGAGAATCTACTACTTTAGCTGCATGTACCTCAATTTTACTAATTTCGCATACAACTCACCAGCTGTACCAATTTACTTTACAGTACTCAATGTAAAGCATCTATATAAATCCTTTTGGTAAGCAAAACATAAAAATCGGTGAGGGATGCCAATCCTGTTTTTTATCTTACTGTAACTTACTAAAATGCTATTTTTGTTACTCGTTACAATGGTAATTACCGACAGACATCCACAACAAGTGTTTTTACGCCGAACATTTACGACTAGGCAGTGGTTTACAACAGCTCTTCGACCTATTCGCAAAATAGTCAATAAATTTTCTTTTAGAAACCCAATCGGAAGAAGCTTGAAATGTCACCCAACAATTTAAACAGACGGTCGTAATCCTTTAAGCTCTTGATGAAATCGTGTTACGCAATGAGCCCACCCGCTGATAAATCCGCATCATCATCATCATCATTATTATTATTATTATACGAACCAGCTAGAGAGTTTATAACAAAGGAAAAAATAACATCGATTTCGTTCACTCACTTAAAACTAATAAGGTGCAAAAGAGCGCCAACATTCAACGTCGGTCTCACGAGAAAAAAAATGATGGTTGAAGAAAAATAAATGGGAAGAGGAACTTCGTCAAAAGGATCTCCTGAAAAATGACCCTAGAAAATGACATTAATATCACTGCTGGTTTCTTTTTCATTTTTATATATATATACATATATATATATATAAAAAAACTTTGGGTATAGTATCTTATTACGGGTGTAGGCGTACGTGCCTTCATCCATTATGCATGCGACGTCTGCGAAATGATTCAACATCAAACGTAATCGCCCACAAACTGAATGAGTAAAAGGCTTAATGCTCACTTGAGAAGAAAACGACGAACAAGCTGCACATCCCTATGAGGAGACACCCAATATTATTTTTTTTTGGAACCATTTTTTTTTTGGACCAATTTTTTTCTGCACTAAGAAAAAATGGGTTTTTTCCTTACTTTTTCCAGTCACCTATCAAGGTCTGGTCATTAGTGACAAAAAAAGCAGTCTCGTGTGCTGCGAGATCGGCGAGATGCATGATAATGAGAGCAGCTGTAAATGATAATGATTATGGCGGACGTGAGCGAAGTTTTATCAACTCTTCAGTCAATGACTGTCTTCAACCAGTCCATCTACTTACTACCGTACCGTTTTTTCTTCTTGTTTTGTAAAATGATATAAAAATATAGGGTGATATATACATTTTTAGAGAAAGTAACAACAATAAAAGTTACTAGAAACAAGTACTGTACATTAAAAATTACTTTTTACGTCATTCTATTTCTGCACGTCGTAAATTTTGATTTACGCGAGTTTTGATTTACACGAATTTAAAATTATGCCACCGCGGGGCCCTAAAGAGTATAAAATTGCATATGTTTATTTATAGATACGACTAACTGAAAACATCCTGAATACAGAATACTAAATAGTGTTTTCAAGAGTTTCAAAGTAGAGGTGTACAAAAAACGTAATTGTCACCTTCTCAATATAAATGATCACTAATAGCTCATATCCTATACCTACTCCAGAGTCACTTCAACTTAGATACCAAGTTTCGTGAAGAGTGGTTCAAAGGTACTCGAGTCATTCGCCCACAAATAAACAGACAAACTTAAACAAAAAATGTTATTTATATACGGTACACAATTAAAATTTTTAGTTTAAAAAGACGAATACAGATTTAAATAAATAGCTAGAAACTATATCGCAGATGATTGAAGGAGATTAAATTATTCTACTGCCAGGAATCCGATTTATTGCATGGAAAAACCCTACATGTCTTTTTTTTTATTTAAAAGGGGGGAGGGGTAGAGGGGATAATAGGATCATGGCATTTGAATAATTTGATTGCATTTGCCAGTTGTTTTTTTTTTTTTTACCTTTTTCTTCCTCTTTACTTTGTTGAAGTTTGTTTTTTTTTGGAAAACGTTGCACCAACAACTTTCCAACACATGAATTTCCAAAGCAAATTCGATTTTGCAATTTGATTTGAAGACGACGACTCTTCGTCACATCAACAACAGCGCAAAACGAATCCAAACCGAAAAAAAGTAAACAACAACAAAAAGTAAACGAATAAATAAATCGAGCAATGAACGTGGTAATCAACAGCAAAATCATTACTTTTAACTAACGTGAACGTTAATTGGGGGCTATTTCGGGATTTTTACCAATGACCAACAAACCTCATTTAAGGCCCCCCTCTAACGTTAAAGGGCAAATCAAGACAAATGACACTCATTTGCTCGACAATTATCTCATTTCACCAAACCTAAGACCTGTTAACGCTATTGTTTCGCAACTGTTTTGGGGCACTTACGCTTACGCTAGAAATCCTCATTAACCCGGCTACAACCCGCACGCAACTGACCCCCACGACAACACTATTAATAATAAACAAGAGCCTACGTGATCTTCATATAATACCGACATTTGTTTCTAAGGATTAAAAATAAAAACCCAACCTCAATTATACATGTACTTTTTAGCTAGACTCGAATGAGCATTTATTTAACAAGAAAAACAATGCTAAGTGTCACAAAATTTTTTTCCTCCATAATATGCGCTTCTTTTCTGATTTAAGTAGCATTTTTTAGTCGTAACAAAAATTCGGAATTTTGGGCGGAAATTAAATTTGTTTTTGAAGTGATTTATTTTAATATAACCACACAGTTTTTTTGAATGTGATTATTCATATTATTAAGGGTATCGGTATATTGTTAACTTGTAACATTGTTATCTTCTTGAAAAAAGGAGCAAAACGCAAAAGTTGGAGAATTTGGGTGAAGCTCCCTGGTCAGTAAAAGTGAGTAATTTTTCAATAAATTTGTTAATTTTTTGATTAGCATTTTACCTTTTTAAAAAAATCATGTATTTAAGGGTACGGTAACGTATTGTTTACATTATTGACATTAAAATTAGAAACCCGTTGAGTTGATACACTAGATTTCAAATAAATTAATGAATCGATTGATTAGAAAATTGAGTTATTTATTTAATTACGAACCAAAATACGTAAAAAAATATATTTTACCTTTGAAGTATGAAACATTTTATATCGTAAAATATCTATCTATTTAAGATAGGCAATATAATACAATGTGGTAATGTACTTCTGTAAATATTATACACATGATATTTGTATACCCTCCTCCACTTGTGGTGTGGATGAGTGAGCTGGGAATTGAACGTATACAGATGTTTGGTTCATTGGATTACTGTATAATCCAATAACCAAAAATCGCATAAAATATATAACTTATATAATAACCACATAACCTATTTGTTGTTTGAAATGAAAAATTGCATTAAATCTAACGTGAAAAAATCGAATAAATCGAATCGAAAATTGAATTACTCAAAACTTGCGTAAATTGAATATCATATTACTCAAACATCACATAAATAGAAATTTGTATAAATTAAAATTTGCATTAATTCGACCAGCGCAGAAATCGAAATTAGAATTACCCAAAACTCGCATTAATCGCATTACTCAAAGATTGCATAAATCTAAATTCACATAAAGCGAAACTGTATATATATATATAAAGCGTATAAAAAGCATTTTAATGCACTTGTTAAATAACTAGTTTTTACTATTTTTACTCTCTCTCAATCCAAGGTTTCTTTTATAACATACAATACATAAATACAACTCTCAGAACTGTTACTGTTACAAAGAACTTTCAGAGAACATTCTTCGGTACTGTCCCTCGTAAAACACGACCAGATCTTTTTAATCTCACGCTCGGAGAAAGGGAAAAAGAAATACAGTATAAAAAAATAAGTAGATAAAGCCATTACGTGAGGGTCTGTCCAAAGTCGTAGGCAAAGGGCCACCGCCGACCAATCCATTTCGTTTTCTTTTTAGTAAGGGTCCAAGACGAAGACCGATGAAATGTGGGCAAAGAAAGAGAAGTGAGTGTGAGACAATGGTGGGACTGACTAGCACACACACCTGCATCGCACGCGAGCTGCAAATATATCGGTGCTGGGCGGGAATTTATTAACATTGCCGCCTGACATCTATGGACTCTTTACGCCCTATTTATCGATGACCTCGTAAAAAGGGTCCTGTCCCATGCCGTTTACCCACATTTTTTATCATCACCTGCAAGGCCCTAGGGCTAAGGGGAGAGAGACAAAGAATTGCACCAAAGAACGTAACGGTCACTCAGAAAGACACCTATTTTTTTCCGTATACACTGTATAAATATATAGCTAAATATATATATATAGAACGTCTTCATTTTTTCTTTTACGCAACCAAAACTGATGACTCACTGTCCCGTGGTTTCCAGAGATTTTTTCTCCCCCTCACTCTCCGTCCCCTATCATCATGGACACAGTGATTGCTCGCAGTTTAAAAGAATAATTCAATAAACCTGACAAAGTGAAGACACACCTCAAGAATTGTAAAAGTTTCGACGACAGAATGGGACATTGGACATCTTATTTCGTGAAAAGTCTGATGAATTATGTTCTATTGGTCATAATACCACTATCGTGTTCACCTCGTGTGACTGGTAATGTTGATTATACTGTAGCTTCTGTCTCTTAATTAAATGACAACCAGTGATTTATATTCAAAGAGTGGTATATTGTATACAAAGCTCATACTGTATATTCAAATGTACTTTTACAATGAGAATGATAAATAGATTTGTTCCATACCGTAGAAGGATGTAAAAGAATATATTGATTATTTCAATTATATACATTTTGAAGAAAAATACGAACGCGTGTAACTAAATGTTGATATGATAGTGAACAGTTCCGGCTTTCATAAACAAAATATGATTTCAATGCATTTGTATCATGAGCGCTTTTGGTGGAACAAAGAATGTCTAGGCGGTTGTCACACAATCCCATGCCATTTGTTTACATTTTCCTCATGTCGACGAATTGTCAGAAATATATGAAATTTTCAAATTGGACTTCATCGTGTTTAAGAGTTTTTCATATTCAAAATTTTTTTTATCGACAAAAATGAGCAAAAAATGCGTGTTTCTCAAGCACTCTTTTGTCAACCGTCGCCAAATTGGCATTAAATTGTCAACGGATGAAGCTGAGTTGTTCAATTTTTTAAGTGGATGAGTCGTTTGTTGGTTGTTAGATTTGCTTCATGTTAAAGATTCCGTTTCTGCATACCACAACACAATCTGTGCCTGATCGCACGAAGTCACCATTTTGGAAAATGACTGACAGCAGCGCCACTGCGGCTCAGACATGCACTACACAATTCCCACATAAACTTTTTGAATTTCTGCTTCCATTCCACTAACCATCACATTTGTATGACCTCATATAAAAAATAATGAAATTTTCAAACGTTTAGATCTCATTGTAGACACCCTGTAGCATAAGTCGACTTTCTCTAAATGTTGATTTTTGAGATACAATACAAGACGTGTACTGCCCTTGCCTTATCAATTATATCAATCAACAAACCGAATAACTTAAGGCTAATATTTTAGTAGTTGACAATGTGAAGTGCGGGGCAAAGATGACAGATCGTAGATTCTACATAAACATGATTGTAGGATCCCTATTTGTTTGTTTGGAGATTTATCATTTATGCAACCTGAGTGTCTAAAATCCTTAAATGCAGGACACTTATCCTACTCTGCGGAATAATTTAGTACCATAGTGTTGGTCTAAGAGAGTAAACTGTTCTTCTGGGAATACGTGTGAATATTGTTCTCACATCATAAGCACAATGAGTCTCACTCACTCTCTCTCTCTCTCTCTCTTTCATTCAGCGTAATGGATGAAAAATCTTTCCAAGTTAACACATCGCGTGCACCAAAAGGGGGAGGGGGGGGATGGCGTACATATACATAATGCAGTTGAACTCTGCAGGAACTCTGTGTTTTCTCTTCCCCCTTCTATTTTCAGTCCCTGCATCGTTCCCATCATCGTTCGCGCCGTTTCCCCGATGATCGTAAAACGGCAAGTGGGTTTCGAACCAGGAAATTCGGCTGGCAGCTTTGCGAGATCTTAACAATGAACCAGTAGCTCAATGGCCCCCCGGAGACAATTCCCCCCACCATATACACCCCCACCCACACGCTAGCACGACGACCCAACGAGTGAGTATAGAGGAAGAGAACGTTCGAACCAGTCGTCGTCTTTGGTTCGATAAGCCAGTGCAAGCGTTCAGTGTTGCAAAGGCAAATTATCCGGGATATAAATTAAGGCAATAGATAGGTAATAGATAAAAGGCGAGCAATTAATGATAAAGGACGGTGAGAGAAAGAGGGTGGGGAGGATTTCTGCTGCCTCGCGACGATATGCAAAACAGGTCTATAAATTCGGTCGGCGCTTATAGATCGCTTGGCAACCGAAAGCTTTTCGCAAGGAAACTGCCAAAAGCCAACACTGAACTGATATCGTCGTTCCTGCTGTTGCTGCCAGATGGAGAGATTCCATCCTTAATGTTCTTAAACAGGTTTTTCTTTGCGACACACACAAAAACAATTTTTTTTTTATATACCGGTATATATTTATATATATATATTTATATAAAAGAAAAAAAGTTTATTTCCAAGATCATTTCCTGTTTTTAAGATTCCGAACACCTGGATCTAAATGTTGTACTGTATATGTAATTTTTAAAGATAAAAGTTTTTAATCGTTGGTTAAAAGTTTAAATCTTTGATTTCAAGCATCACTAGATTTCTGAAAATAAAAGTTTGACAATAATGGATAAAGAAATTTTTTGAAAATAATATGTAAAATAAAAAGTCATGCAACAAAATACATATACGATCAATTAACATCTAAAAATTATTACTATTAACTACATTTCCATACCGATATTAAACGCGATAGAATACTCGTACTGTATAATTAATACTGTACAAAAAAATTGTTTTAGTTTTATTAAAAACATTATTTGAAGGGTCTGGTGTAAAAGAGTACACTTTCGAGGATAACGCGTTTAAAAATCTGTGTTGCTGTCTATGAGCTACTTCACACTTCTTGCACTAATATCTTCTGCACTTATTGTTGTATTGTTCAAAATTATGCATCAAGAAGGTAAAATTGCACCTAACACATTCAAAAATGCTTTTAAGTCATTTTTTGACAACAATGTCACTTAACACCCTTTCACACCAGGCCCTTCAATTTAATTTGGTTGATTCCTGACACTGAAACATCTTTGCGAAAAAAAAGTTTATTGTTTAAAAGTGCATTAAGTGTCACTATTGTCACTACTGAACACTCATTCTCCTCTTCCCTTCTTTTTTCCGATAAATATGGTTTTCTATTTACGCAAGATTTAGGTTTTAGCTGAATCGAGTATAAATCAAGTCGCACAGTGCATTTTATTAAAAAAATTAATACCCCAAACTTCACTTTACATTCAATATATCATCATTTTTCACTGTTGACTTTGGATATTAGCAGCGATTGGTAAAGTCAATGCCAACATTGATTCTCCACTACTACTACGTGCAATTAATTCTCTATTCACCCCTAGGGTGGTGGAAAACCACAATCTATTCCAAAAGTTACACACGCCTACTGTGTACATAAAAAAAATAACCCACATCTAATGACCACCAGTGGCTATATGTTCAACTCGGAAATCTGGCAACACTGTGTCGAGGGGGTAAGGAGGGGAGGATGATGAAAAAAAAAAAGGAATGTAGAAGAGACGACGGTGAAAAATCGGGTGACTAAAGCGCTTGCTAGATAAAACGTCAGCAGCAACGGGCAACACTTATAGGAAAGACCTTGCAGCCAACGATCCAATCGAGGTGAACGATCGCTCGATGGCATTACCAAGGGGGCTTACGAGTAAGGGAAAAGGGACGAATAGAAGGAATAAGGGGGAGAGAGTAGAAGAAAGGGAGAAAAGGGAGAGGGGGGGAGTAGTGGAGTTAAGGGATGATTGCAAAAGCGGAGAAAACGAGGCCTTGGCGGATCCTAAATGAAGCGTTTTCACAAGCCCCGACTGAAATCGATGATGGTAGTAGAATTAGAAAACGAAGAGTGTTCTCTCTTCGGTCCGCGCGAGGCGGATGATGGGAACGATAGAAGAGATGAAGAAAGAGAGAGAGAGAAAAAAATATATATGGAGATAGAGAAGGAGAATTGGTCATTGAGTTAGGGTTATATTGGAAGAGGAACATGAAATATGGGAAAGGAATTACATAATTGTAAGGGGTGAGAAAAAGGCTGATTTGGTTTAATTATGTGTAATTCTTCTCCAACCCCAAAAATATTAAATTAAAAAGAAAAGAAGATTTTCCTCCACCCCCATGAAAGGAAAAGTAAAATTGGAGGAATGAATGAATGGTAGTGATGTTCACAAAAGAAAGATGTCATTTGATCGATGATGAGAGCACAGTGAGTTTGCAAAAATTGGTGGATAGCTATATTGTTCATGGAAGCGAAAAGAACTTGAATGAAAACCCTCATCATCACAGGACTTAAATGAACCCTCATACAAAAGCTATATTAACACCCACATCAATAACGAACAAAAATTCTCAACAAAAAGTTCGATAATTAAGAAAAAAATTAGTCATTCTATTATCATTAATTTTTTATTCATTTAAAATTTTGATTATATGTCATTAAATTTATTCATTTAAAAGTTTACAATTCTGAAATTCGTAAAATTATATTTTAAATTCGGTTGTTCAATTTACTTGCTTCACCCTGTATAACCCAAATCAACGATTTGCGTATTATCATTTACTGGCATTTCTTGTCAACACATTAAAATAAAATCAAATTCACTTAAATTTATACAGTATAATTTACTACAGGGTGTCCCAAAAGTCTCCATACATACGTAAGTAATATGTTTTCTAAGTAATTCCTTGTAACTTTATAGGAAATACGGGGTTAAAATGTTTTTACAAAAAAGTGAAAAGGTGGCTAGAAGACTTTTTGTGATCGTGTTGTCTCTTATCTGTTATTCGTTGTTTTTCATTGCTCAAGCTCCTATGTAGCGGGAGCGAAACGTTAGTGAATTTTCAGCAGTTTGTTCTGTTTTGGTCTACCCCGTCAGTTATAGGTTTTCACCTTTTTTGGTTTTCACTTTTGCCATAAAACGTATTTACTTGCTTTTCAAATTACAATAAAAAATATCAATTATCAAATAAATGGAGATTTTGGAACACCCTGTATATATATTTTTTTTGGGTTTAAATAAATGATCTCGGATGAAAAACACATTACCTACTTTTTTGACACCCTGTACAATGTATTGCAATTTTTATTTATTTACAATGCATTTACAAATAAAATAATTTTAAAATTATTTTAACAATCATAAAAAAAGCAGGTGTTTGCAGTTACGTGTGTCACACTGTATAAGCCCAATTCGAACAGTGGGGTTTTTTATTCACTAACATCTCTTGTTGACGCGTTAAAATGGAATTGGTGGTGTTAATAGTTTAAAAAAGTGGAAATCGTTCTCAGTTTTGTGGTCGTAAGCAATTTGAAACAAGAACTCGATAAAGTGACACTTTTACCTGTCAACCTAAAGCGATAAAAATTCCCCCGATGTTTATTTACTCGTGATGCCAATTCATCACTCAAACATGAAGCTCAACTCAGGCAAGTGTTTAAATATTCACACCAACTGACAGCGATATTTTATGAATGGGCAACCTACGCCACCACTAAGCGTCAAATCAATATTGACAATAACAACCCTAGTTTTCCTCTCAGCGAAAGATGCATCAGCACTTTAAAGTAAAAATAAGAATAAAAATTTAAATGAAACGATACCTTTTTAATAAAGAAAAAAAAACAATTTTAAAATAAATATATATATAAATATATAAAAAAAAAATTTAAACAAGCGTAAAAATGATGACCGAAAAAATATTCAAAATATATATAAAGAATTCTATTTTTTTCTCATACGTTGAAAATTGATAAAAATAGAGTGGAAAAATGAGATAAGAGGAAAAAAAAACTGGTTTTAAATCTTAAATAAAAAATTTTTTTTATTTATACTTATATATAAATATATATATAAAAAACCACGTTTCACCGAGACTAATTAGATCTCATTAATGCTCATCCAACCGTAACGGATAGAAAGGTGCTATAGATCACAGGCTCCGCCATTTCCTTGCAGAAGTTAAAGTACTACTTCCGTTAGTTAATGCCCGATCAACATTTTCGCTTTGATGATACTGTTGCCTAGTGATGGGGAATGATAATGATGATAGGTAATGTACAAAACTGATGATGATAAACGAGTATTAAAAAAAGAAAAAGAAGAGAAAACTCCAAGGGATCTATTACCCAATGTTAAAGGATCTGTCATTACTACTAGCGCATGAAGATTACCAATAAACTTCCCCGTTTTCAACCAATGATATCACCAACGATTCCCTTGATTTCGTAACATCTTTCACCTTGTCAGATAAGGGAATTGCATTCATTTTCTAGAGAGAAAAAAATGGGTAGGATCTTTTTTTGGCAATGATGGAAGCAATTTACTGACAATTGATGACGAGTCGACTACATCATCTCTACAAACTATCTCTACTTAACTACTTTAAAGAAGGAAGAAAATTCTTGTTCGAGTGTGATTGAACATTATTATATGTAAGGAAAAAAAATAATAAATTTAATCTAAGTGGATAAAGAAAAATAATAAGTAAAAAACAAAATTCAATCATGAGAAGATTATACTGATTTCTGTAACAACCAGCAACATTGTAAAAATGTGTATTCGTTTTACCTTTATTGTAAAATATTTTACGTTAAACATGATATCTAGAAAATCTGAGTGATTTATTTTATTTATTTTAAATCTCTGTCTAAACCGGTGCAGATCTCATTAAAATGTGCAGATCTCAGTGCGAAAAGCACGTTTTCAAGTGATTTGCTTAAAACATAACGAGTTCAAATCAAAATACTGTAGCTTGTTTTGAAGCAATTCATTGAAAACGTGCAGTTTATTTTTGGTTTAGCATGAAATATTCAAACGTAGTGTGAACATAAACAAAATCTCGTGAATTTTGATGTTAGACCGTACACATGACACATTTTTTAGCTTGCTAATGAACATTTTAGCATGTGCTATAGCCTTTAAACCTTCTCCGGCTCCACTCCTACTCAAGTAGCAAGTTTCTTTAAAATTGGTTTAACTGCATTTAAGTTATACGCGCACAAACAAACAAACAAACTTAATTTTATTTCTACAAATGCTACATTCAAGTGGGTATTATTTTTAATAAACACCTAGATCTATGCAGAACGTTGGCAATTTACGGGGGTTTATCGCATGAAAATGTTGTGTGTGTAAACAGTGAGATTTAATCCCCCCTCCCCCGAATATGTTTAGTTCATTGGCGTGATTAATGCTATAAGTATGGATGTCTTCGTGAAAAAAGCAAATAGACTAAATTTTGCATAAGCACTCATTTGCAGTTTGATTTGCCACGAAAAAGATGCAATTTTTTATACATAATCGTTATGAAATTTTAGGTGAATCCCCCCCCCCCTTAGAATTTGGTTTCAAACTCGCCACTGCTTTCTAGTAAGAATAGATTGTAAAAGTTTCTCTATAAAATTTTCGGTAAGTGCGTAACCCGCAATCGGGTGATAAAAGACGAAAACCCCGATTCAGTCTGAGCAACATTTAGGGGAACTTCAACTGATGAAAAGTGAGGGGTAGATATAACTCTCGGAATTTTCCCCTCAACCCGTTCTCTTAAGGACGACTACGAGTTAGTGGGTGAGATAACACGTGTGACACGAACAAACGCCCACACCCTCCCGCCTCCCAATTAATGTTAATTGAGTTTCGTGCGAGTTCAATGAAAATTCACTAAGACGCTTGGGATTGGTGGAAAAAGGACAAGATGGTGGAAAAAGAAAGGGGGGGAGGGTGAGAAGAAAAGACTCGCGTCGTCACGTGATGAATGCCTTTCCAACAAAAGGGAAGATAAGACAAGTGAAAAGGAAAGGAGGAAGAAGAAGAAGAATGAAAACACTATGGTACAACGAGGAGAGGAAGATCATCGAGCGCGAATAAATTGAACGAAGAGAGAGAAACGAGAGAGAGAGAGAGAGAGAGAGAGAGAGGGAGAGTAAAAAACACCGCGAGATGAGAAAAGAGGGAGAGAATGAAGAAAAAGAGAGAGAAGGTTTATTTGGTTAATTTCTTTAGATATGCAGCACACTTCCACTTAATGTAATCTCCTCGATTTTAGATAAGCCTAGCTTATTATACATGCAACTAGTATACCCTTGAAACAAAGCACTGTATTATATATATATATATATATATATATATATATATATATATATGTTAATAAGATTTTTAAAACATAAATAAATAATAAGAATAATCGTTGATATATTATTATAAATATATATGAAAAATGAAAAATGTACATTAAAAATGTTTTCACTCGTTATATACGGTACTGTTTTATACAGATATACTGTATGTACATACATACAAAAATGCAAAACCAAATCCTGTTTTCTACATGTTTCGATTTACGTGAATTTTGATTTATGCGAATTAATATTTATTCGATTTTTGAGTAATTTGATATCCAATTTATGCGTGTTTTGAGTAATTCCATTTTTCATTTCTGCAATTTTCGATTTATTTTTTCATATATGCGATTTTGTTTTTCACATTGGACTTATGCGATTTCATATTTATGCGAAAAACTTATGCGGTTCTCGTTTTATGCGTTTTTGGTACAGTATATTCGACTGTAGATAGCAGTATACGTTTAATTACCAGTCACAAGTGAAGCTAATATAAAGAGTATAAAAACATTTCTATACAGGGTGCACCAATTTTGCATTTGATTTGCTAACAATTCCAATTCTGTGAGGTTAATTTAAGGTTAACTGGTAGTAATGAGTTTAACTACTGTACTAGATAATTAGGTTAACGTTGAAATGTTGTCAACTTCAATTTTTCGTTTTGATATGCATTTTATTACGCAGTTGTTGAAACGAGTTTCACTTAGTTAATTGAAATAATAATTTTTATTTCATATTATTTCAATATTATTACTTTTCACGTAAACCTTACATCACCATTTATTTTTTCTCAAAATTATTAATTTTACGCAAAAAATAATACCGTGATATATTCCATTTTAACCAATACTTTTTTTATATCAACGTTGTTATATTTTATTTTAACCAATACTTTTATTATATACTTTAATTAATGTCTGTCAGTTTGTACGGACATCACGCAAAAAAAAAACGACTGGACCGATTTGAAAGTCGCATAAATTGTGGACTTCCTGTATCATAAATACAACATAGGGGGTATTAAATAATTTTATCTACCACATATCTCATGAATAGATATCTTACTAATCATAATAATCGATTCATAATTATTTCCAATTATTGACTATCTTTTTTTTATTTATTACTTAATGAAAATGAACTTAATAATAGATGCACCTATCTGAACCATCGTTATTTTATGTTTAACATAAAAATAATTCCAAGTGGTTGGTTGATATAAATATTTTATTTACGTCTGGAAGTCAAAAAGCAATTCATTCGTTCCATCGTAAAAATTTACATCCAATTGTAAACGTCATCAAAAAGCGTTTGATTTATTATAACACTAACCTTTCCTACCACCCAAGTTAAGAAAACACGAGTCTATTATATGTACTTATCCATAACCACGAATAACCTGTTTGGAGAAACGAAATATCTTTTATTGCGCATTTGAAATTGAGAAGTATCTAAATTTTCTATAATTTTTCTTTAGACAGATAATTCAATTGTTCGTGAAAATGCCGTAAATTGCAATAGATCCTACGATGGTAGAATATTAAAATGCGAATAAAAATAAACAACTTTAGCAAATAAAATATGTTGAAGGTTAGGGTAACCTTTCGCAAAGAGGTTGGCACCGATTTATGATCAGATTTTGTATTTCGTATTTTGGTCATTCTACTCAAGGTGAACTTTAAAAAAAAAACCGACTGCTACTTGATTATGGATCTCACGTATTCATCGAAAAAAAGTTACTATTTTGGAATAAAAAAAATAATCGTTGTAAGGGAGGAATTATTATATCAAAATATTAAAAAATGTGAAAAAGTTGTACTTTTCTATTTCAAGAGAAAAACTCTGACGTGAGACAAAAAAAAAATAACTGATTAAAAAATAAAATGAAAAACGAGGTGTCAGAAAATAGATTATATATAAAATGTGAGAGCATAAAAAAACATAAAAATAAATTCGTAAACAGTAAGCGTTGATATACGTATACAATATTCTTAATAAGAATGGCCCAAGTCTTCATCTCTCTATATTCTCTCTATCTAATTACTGCTTGGTTGCTGCTGGCGTGTCAATACAGCGGTGATACTTAGCAACATTTTAATAAAACAAAACCTTCAAAAATCCAAATAATGTTTCAATTAAAACCATGCATGGCACGGGGCAACTTCTAGTATCAATATTACTTTATTAAAAAACATATCTGTGTATCACTGTATCTGGAACGTTTGAATTTTTAAAGATATGCCACAGCAACATGAGTGTAAACAATGATTACCTCGTAGATATATAACAATGGAATTGAGAAACATAGCTCACAATATCTTTGTAAGAGTTTTATTACCATAACAACACGAATTTTAAAAAAAAACTAATGGTATTAATTAAAATTATAACGACAACAGCACGAATGGAATCAGTAACCAATGAGATAAACTTAAACTATAACATTAAAATATTTCCTTCATCATTATCATAAACAGCTTTACCTGTAGTATGTATACATAGTGAGCCAAATGTATGGTTCCATAAAAATACCCGAAAAACTATTATAAAGACTGAAATGTTGAATTTGGAATATAATAAACGCCTTGACACAGCGTTTTTTACAAATGAAATAAAATGAAAAGTATTGGTATTGAAATTAAATGAAAAACTTGAAATAAAAGGTCATCGCACGGTTACGTTGAAAATCATGAGTCATAGCTACCAAGTCATTTTGAGAAAGTTGTAACCCATGGTCCATTTAGTCATAATCTAGTGTGGTTTCATTTATTTCCAACGATTCAATAGAAATAAATATAAAAACAATAGAGCACCTGATACATCCAGCATAACTTCGGAGTATTGCAGTGCAGTATACACACTACATATCTGCGGGCGCTAATATTAAACTCGCGGGAGCAGCCAACACAGTGTATACGCTAATATTGTATATACAATATACAATAAATTGTTGCATAATTTAATTAACTATGGGTTTGTTTCTTTCTAACATTTTCTAAAAAAAATAGGTATTAAGTTTACTCACATTGCATCCAATACAATTTCCCAAAATTCCCCATAACTAAGAAATTCCCAAAAACAAATTCTTAATGAATGTGTATAAAAATAAAAGAGGTAATTTCGTGTTTCAAAATGTTGTATCGTAGACAAACATCAATCCTTTAAATGTATCCATTTCTTTCGATGTGTATTGAATCGTTTTATTTGTGTTAATAATGGGTTTTTTCAGCGAAACAATAATAAAACACACAAAATCCTATACTATTTAGTCACCTTCTATCTATCTATATACCGTATACGTGTACATGAAAAAAAAATTTTTTTCATCAATCCTTGATGAAATGTATGGAAAATAGAGTATGTAGGTTGCCACGATAGAACAAGTTCATATTGTATTCGTTATGTATATAAAATGTATGGGGCAAGTGGAAAATGTTGAAATAAATAAATAAAAAAAGCAGGAGGGGATGAAAGAGGCTTCAACTCGATGAAGTTCATGATGATGATGGTTGGGAATTTTTACGCCGCGAATAATGGGTTGCCTACAATGAGGAACCTGTAATTTCGTCCTACTTTGATTACACGGCCGGGAAGCTCGAAATTAAATGTTGCGATCACCCATTAGAATCCCGCCAAGCCACGAGGCACAAAAGGTGCCAAACGTCATCGCCACCTCCACTCCATAA
>JAQIWH010003680.1:0-19113 GCA_034695005.1 Cryptops parisi
TCTCCGCTTAATGTCGTTTCGGTTAACGTTTCGTTATGACGTCGTTGTAAAACGTACATAGGCTAGTATATAAGTATAGCATACACTATATTGTAGCATAGCTTACAATATACTGTTAATGACAATGGTTTCACTTAATTTTGTTTCAGTTAAAGTTGTGGTTTTCAGGAACCTGACCACGACGTTAAGTGAGGACTTGGTGTATTCTACAAAACAGCACTCTAAAATATACTGTGGTTAGGTTTGGTTTCATAATGAAATTTTCAGCCAACAGGATTTAACTAGTCCATGAATTAGTTAGCAAAAATGATATGAAATTCACATAATATTATGGCAAATGTTACTGAATTAACGTCAACTTAATATACAGTGTCTTCAACGTATAAAATAACACCATAAATACATTTTTTCTATTATAATGATAAAATAAATTTGAATTAATATAAGGGGTGTCTCATAAGTCTAGAGCCTAACATGTTTTTTTCAATTAATACACATTTTTTTCTATTATACATAATGATAAAGAATGAAATCAATGTACAGGGTATGTTGTGAGTCTAGATGATTATTGAAATCAATTTATTATAATGGTGGACACATTTAGTTGAACATAGTGTGTAGCCTACGTACAGTACATAAAAATGTATAAATGATACATCAATTTAAGAATTACATATATAGCATTACAGTACATAAAGAATTACATAGCTTAGCAGACATTCCATATGTAAAATTTCAATTTATTTCGTCATTACTTTCAAAGAAAAAAACGTACTTTTAGTTTAATGATACCTGACTTATGGAACACCCTGTAGATTCCGATACACTTTTATAATAACTACAAGAAAGTCACCATTTTAAAACTGTATTGATAAACTAGACTAAAATATACCTATGTTATTGTTGTATATTAAAATGTCCTGTATGTCACGAAAATTTTGGATAGTTATATCAGAAGTCCGGTGTTATAACTATCTAAAAATTTCGTGACATTTTGAGTTAATTGCACAATTGAGAAGTTATCATTCAATGATAAAACTATTTTAGTTGACGATTCGTTGTTATTATTATTCAATAACATTAAGCATACGGTTGGTAATACTTGTAGGATGACTAATCTGGTACATCTACATGAAATTTTAGAAATTTTGTTTAATTTTAAACCATACTAACTAAAGTCGAATCACTGTTGCTAAAATAAGTGTCCCCAAATTTGTATTACATACCTTCAGACTAACGTTGAAACCAAACTTCAAGATTGTTTTATGATGCAACTAGTCAATTATTCAATTGCAAAGACATCATGATAGCTGTGCAGATATGTAGCATACCCAGTATATAGTGGATGAAAATGTGTATCTGACAATATAGCAATAAGATTATCATTAGTCGAAAATACTATATGTTTAAATGTACAGAACCGAACAGGATATGATAGTTAAGTTCATGAATGAAATTGATCTATGATTAGAAAATTGTGTGATTTGCCATGCCAATGAAAACAGAAATAAAACTAATACAATGTTTAATTTTAATATTAACTTTGAACTAGAACATTTTAAAAATATTTTTAGCGATGTTTAGTTTGGTAAATTCATGAACATTAAGGCCTTCATCATAAGTTTTGTTGATGGAACCCAATAAAGCATGTACTGTACTGTAAAGTTAAAATTTCAATGATCGATTATGAAAGTACTAGGAAAAATTGATTGTAACTTTGTTATATGTTTAACTTCATTATGAAGAATTAACAAAACTCTTGAAAAGGAAAATTTATTATGTATTTAAAATATGTTATGAAAAAGTGCTTGATGGGAATATCTAGTGGGAAAAAAAATAAGTCTAGTGTAAAAGAATGTCAAGTAACATTATTACAATTTTGAGGAAAATATGCTTAACGATCTGAACTTGCCTTGCTGTCTATGGGTCATTTCACATTTCTTGCAAGAATATCTTTGCACATATTGTTGTTTTGTTTTAAAATTATGCATTGGGAAGGTAGAATTGCACCTTTCACATACGAAAATATTTCTAAGTTATTTTTGACAAAAATATCACTCAACAACCCTTTTACACCAGATCCTTCAATTGTTATACAGAAAGTTCTTAATTTTATGCAAGTTCCATATCTGTTGTTTCTCCATTACCTGACGAGAGAAATATGAGATATATGGGTCGTTTGCTTTGTTTTGATGCAAAATTATCCGTCGTTGAAATTTGACTAGACCTGTCTGGAACATTCCATAGAACCTGGAATTTGACACCTTTGTTATTCAGTCTAGAATGTTGAACTTTAGAAGTTAGTCAACGCTCACTTCTACAGTGAAAGTCGGGTTCTTACAATTATGGATAATGTTATCAATCGACTATTGTTTTAAAAAAATCACTAGTCCTAAAGTGATCACAATAACCGGATTCCACTGTATAACCATAGTGAACAAGTTGTAGTCAGTTGTGTGTCTTAAAATGTGTATTTTTTATCCTAAATTTATACAGTCGAATATTTTATGTAATATATCGAATATGTTATACAAACTTTATACTTCTTACTTTATACTCTCTACTTTATACTTTATACATGTACTATGAACATGTATACTCTATGAAATAGTGAGCTGCAAAGTTCTGAGCACTTCAGTAGCTTGGTGTGAAAGATTTGAATTGCATGAAATGTAAAACCCATGTATGTACTATAGTAGAAAAGCCTTTTTCAAGGTAGTGGGTGCACCTTTAAATTTGCGTTATACAAACCTCAGTTTATACAAAACCCAGCTGTTACAAAGCCAAAAAAAAATGGATAAATTCTTCAGACCCCACCCGCGATAAACATGCCCGTTTCCAAAACTCAATGTCAAAATTCAGTACCAACTTATTTTGCAAGTTTCTCCAGTTCATGTTACTGAAAATTCCACTTTTGTTACACCACCTTAAGATTTATTCGACTGACAAAAACTTTGTTTGTTTTTTATTCAACATTTGAATCAATTGAAAACTATTTCAACTTTCCTAATTGTCTCATTGGTTGCTCTTTATAGGTGAAGTGCTTAGTAATAAAAGTGGGTAATAATAACCAGATCAGTTATACGAATGCCACTTGACTGTTTTGTTGTTCTTCGTTCAAGTGGGTCAGCTGTACATACGTGATTCCAATTGTGGTATGCCTTTATTTTCATCACATTATTCGGGGCATTGATTTTTTCAAAAATGGGCAAAATTGGTTGAGTAGCTTCCGTTGTCTGGTTCCAAATGTCACGTAAGGCGTCCTACAGTAAAGAGGTATGTGCTAATCTTCCGCACTTGTTTTTTGTTTTTTTGGACACGATAACCATTGTATTCATTCAATTGCATAAAAGGCTTACGACGTCAATCATAAACTTATTGATCTTTTTGTTTTTGAATTAAAATTTGTGCTTAGGATGTTGAAATTTGAAGGCCGAAACCTTCATGTGTCAAATCCTACTGCTCTTTCCAAAGAAAACGCTTTGGGTAGGTTCTAATTTTGTAATACGATTTCACCATGTTGTGTAATTATGTTGTAACAAAATTTCTGCCAATGTTTGGTATATGCTGTGATTATTTAGTTATTTATTAAAAAAAAAATTGGATTTTGTGTATGTAATTTTAGTAAAGCATCCAACAAGAGGAACTCCACGATCAAAACCAAAGCATCAGGTAGGAATTACTTTGAAAAATGGAAAATAGAAATACTACCTTTGCTTTTCTTTATTGTACAGTATATGTTAATGTACAGGGTGTCTCTTAAACCAAGACTCATACGTAATTCTTTAATTTCTATATCAACCATAATAGTAAACTCGTTTTTTTTTAACACGTGGAGAAAAACCAATTTCATTGTTCATAATTTTTAAACATTTTTGAACATTTTTAACGTGTGTACAAAACAAAATGTCCATTATTATGAATTATGCATAAATTAAAGAATTATCTATGGGACTTAGGAGATGCTTTGTGTACTTTGTGTTGTTAATGTATACTTTGTTGAATTAGACGGATAGCAGTAAAAAGATTTCTCAGTCAAAGTCGAAAAACTCGTCAACAAGTAAGAATGACCGTGGTGGACGGTCTAATAAAATGTCTGCAACAAAGAAGCTGGAAATTTCGAAAGAAACAATAGTTTTGACTAAATCGCAGTTACAAGAAATCCTGACAGCTGCTGGTTTACCAAGTGATAATGGTGCGTTTATATACACTGAAGTGCAGGGTTTTAGGCAATATAATGATAAGCCACGTTTTCAAAACTGCTCGAGAAAACTGGTTTTCTGGTGAGAAAACTCCATAGAGTACCATACTGAGCAACGAGGTGATTTTCTATATTATGCTACCATTTTCTGGAAAATCCCGAAAGTAGTAAAGTAACCAGCTAGAAACAGTACTGATGGACACTTTGATGTAAATATGTCATTTTTGAAAAAAAAGTGTGGCTTATCATTATATTCTCCGGATCCCTTCAATTTATTAACACTCATTTACTACTTTGAATGTTGATGTGAAAGGTGAGATGTGATTTTTAATATCCGCATTGTAAGGATGTTGTCATTTCATTTAACATACTGATGAATAGCGTTCTTTACAGTTCTTATAAACTTTATTCACATTTTAGAACCTTTGGTCTATGATGGTGTTCAATGTTCATGCCAATTTTGAACTTGAAACTTTAAACCTTGATGGGAAGCTTAAGTTATTCAAAACAGCTAAACGTTATGCAAAATAGATGATTACTTTTTACTTCTTTTTTTTTCACCAGGGTCAGTTTGCAAAGCGAATTTTGTAACATAGGATAAACATGTGATGGATTATTGTTAGTAATACAGTAGGGATAAGAGAACCACTCATACAGCAGGAGCAGACCTTTCCCTGCTGAAAAGCAAAAAGTTGTCATTAGAGATGGTGTCACCCAGTGCGGTTTATTCATGGTGTTATACTCACCCCCATAATGTCAACTTTTGATCAGTGGCTTTAAAAACGTTATGTGTATGTCGAAGCGTCAAGTGTTGGTGTAGATTACATGTAATATCTGTTTGGTGACACGAGATATTTCTGCTAAAATGTTATTAGTTAATGAGGAATATATAGTTCTCTTAATGTATCATGTGATGTGACCACTGATTTAAGTTAATTTAGTTTCTAAAGTAAACACTTGACCTTTTCTGTATAACACAACACAGTTAATAGCTACATCTTTGTAGCGCTTTCCTGTCGAGCATAGCGCATTGCTACAGCTTTTGAAGGCTTTCCACCGTAACACAGCTCGTTGCTACAGCTTTTAAAGGCTTCCCAGCATAACACAGCGCATTGCTACAGGATTTGTAGGCTTTCCAGCATTACACCGCGTATAACTCTAACTAACGAATAAGTTACTTATGTAAATAAAATTTGACAGCATAGAATTTTAGCCTTGTAGATATATTGATACAGTACACTTAAGCTGGACTTACAAAAAAATTTTGTGATTATGACTAAATATAGGAATAAATTTTATGAAAAATAATAAATATCTGCTGAAACATTGCACAATCAATCATTTTATAGAGAACCATTTTGGTGTTACATGACATCACTGCATAAAGCATAACATAGATAACATGTTATCAATTTTTTACTTGCAAAAATCAATAACATGTTTACTATCAGACACTGTGTTCAACGGGACTAGGTCAAAAACACTATACAAACGTAAACTGAATATGCAATACACAGAATGCGTCATGCCAAAAACCGTCAAAACAAGGATTGAAATAATTCTCATCTCAGACTGAGCTCGAATCAGGAACCTCTTGTATAGGTGACAATATGCCCTCTAAACCACTGACACTGACAATTATGAATATAAATGTATCCACAATGCTAAAAGGCCCTCTTTGCTTAATCTAATAATTGGGTTATTTTACGAAAACATTATTTGACAACATCACTACATGTGCTATATACGGTACCTCATGGCTCATGCATTACATGAATGTATATGATGAACTACATACATTCAGTGCTGTGATGTTGGTGAAACAATTATAACAATGATTCATTTATTTTCTTAGGTGTTCTCACACCATTCATTGTTGGTGCTGAGAGTGAACATCAGGTCTCGCAAGGTTCGACTAAAAATATTTCAGGACTGTCTAACATGCAAACGTCTTCGATGGAAATGTAATGCCACCACTTGCCAATTTTATGCACATTATTTTATCCAAGAAAATGTGTCACTCAAACTCAAAAAAAAATATATTTATTTTGTTCATAGTGCTTCAAGTTCTTCAGCCACAACAGCTGAAGTGATGCCGTCCACAAGTGATACTTCATTCAAAAATGATGATCCGTCCATGAGCAATTTGACCAATCATGAGGAAACCTGTCCGTTAAACAACCCTCCCTATGTTGATGCGATTCCCGAGAGCCAAAATGAAATTATTAACTATCTCGAACAAAAACCATCACTTTTAGAACAAAAACGTATGCAGTGGGCAAGGGAAAAAGGTATATTTGTTACCAGCAATGTATATAGAATCCAGGCATTCTATAGAATGCCAAGCTTGGGTTAGGGAATGTATGAAATTAGCATTGGAATAGTTACGTTAAGCAAGAATTTAGGTTTCATTCAAATTTAGGCTTAAATTGTTTTTGTTTATTTAAAGCAAATGTTGACAACTACGTAACTAACTTAGCTCAACTGTTGTATAAAAAGTTACTTCATGCTAAGCATTGTATAGAATGTCTGGATTCTATACATTGCCAGTAACACAACATTGATTTGACAGTAAACACAACAATATAGGTTTACTTCAATATATATATTACTGAAACACCGAGTTACTTCGTTACATGTAACCACTTACAAAATTGGTTTATTGATTACATAAGGTCTTGATTGCATTGGATTGCTCTGTTGATAGTTCAACTGCAGAGAGAACCCGAATGGAACCCATGGGGAAGACCTGGATGTGGGGCTCCTTTATCACATGGTTCTGGGGCCAGGAAACTTACACCAGAAAAGAGAACAGAAAATAGCGCCAGTGCAAAGGTATTCCACCAATCACGGCATAACGAATGGTTTTTGCATGTCTCAATTTCTCAATGTCTCGTTCAGCCAAACACAAATCAACCCCAAACCATCAAAGGTATGGAATCATCATCGAGAACGGTACTCCCACCTCTCCCAATGACTACCTCATCTTCAGCAAAGAAGGCGGTCCCACCAGCTTTGAGAAGTTCTATTACTTTTGGAATGAACAACACGGTAATATACAGGGTGTTCCTCAAAAGTCCAGTCAAATTTCAACCTCGAATGCAACACATCTAAACAAAGCAAAAAAAGAGTCCATATAAACATGGGTCCACAAATCCATACTTAGTTGTATACATACGTACAGTGACTTGGAGACTAAACTTATGCATTCACCCTGTGTTATCTCAGAAGCAAAGCATTTCCGGGCATATGTTTATATGGGTTGTTTGCTTCGTTTTGATGCCGTGGTTAAAAGTTGACGATGTTTTATAAACACTGTATACGAAAATTCGATTATTTGTTAGGTCAGAGTGGTTGTTTTGTTCATCAGCTTCAATCATTGCATTTTATCATTATTTTTGCAGCAAACGCTGCAATCGAGTGAAAGTGCCTACTTACTAGCCAAAGAGGAAGAAAAAAGGAAATGGCTAGAAGAATTAGGTAATAGTTGACATACTTAGAACTGTCACTTCAATCATTCTATGGTTTTGTTGTGACTAAAAAATATTGTTTTTTGCTACTGTAGAACGTCAACGAGAAGAGCAGAGGAAGCGCAAACTGATGGAAAACACATCACATCATTCGCATTCGATTGAAATTGAATTGTTGAACAATCCGCTACATTCAAATCTAGGGGCCACAACTACTTCTGCAAGAAATCCCATTCCCATTCCTGCTCAGTTTTCACCATCTCTTCCAACAGTGACAGAAAACACCTACGACCGCTCAATTTCACCTACATCATCAGATTCATCATCCAATCAAAAGTAAATGCAATTTTTTTTTTCAGTTTAAGAACCTATGGTCACATTGTCGACCTTTTATGCAACCTTGTATAGTAGGGCCCAGGGCCTTGTATAGGGTAGAAGGGGGTTGGGGTTACCCCTCCCTCCTTTGATTGCGGAAGAAAAATTTTGGAAGTACCTCTATAGACTTAGTGCACTAAAGTATTGTTTGAAAAAACTATGTTTTGTCACCCCCTTCTGTGAAAAATCCTACACACGGGCCCGGTATTCAGGGCCTTCTTATGTTCTGCGACAATTTTTATTGCAAAGCATTGAAATTCATACCGTTCTTAGTTTGAAATTTATACTTAGGTACCTAAATCAGGAATACATAATTCACTTATTACAGATCATTTCTAAGAGGTGCTAATGTTCCACTTGATGCTGAAGCCAAAGCTGAACTTGAACAAAAACGTCAAAAGCAACGGGAACAACAAGTACGTTAAAGTTTTTCATTGTCCAACTAAACGAATGATGATTGAAAGCAACGGAAACAGATAACAACTTTGAATTTATTTTAAACACAGTTAGCGATTCAAAATCAGCTAGCAGAAAGGCAGCAACGGAAACAAGTAGAAAAGGAACGACAAAGGATAGAAGAAGTGAGAGAAGAAGAACGGATTAGCAGAGAATGCCAATTGATTGCCCATAACCAACACATGGAACAACAGAAAGAAGTAGGCCTACCGTTGATTTTCTATGATTAAATAATTGCATACCATACAGTTTTCCATTCTTTTTTAACTATAGCAACATCAGATGCATGGCAATCAGAAAGAAAATGAAAATTCTGATCAAGTTCACACTGAAACTCATATTGATAGGAAAGCGGAAACGGTTCCATCATCAACAAGGACTCCAGGTTCGTTGCAATAATTACAACCTATTCAACTTATTGCACTACATTTATAGGTTACTAGTTACGGGCAATGTATAAATCCAGGCATTCTATACAACCATTCCAAGCCTGGGGTAGACAATGTATAAGACAAACATAGCAAGAATTTAGGTCAAGTTTAAATCTAGGCTTAAATTGTATTATACAGAAAATATAGTTAACTAACCTAACTAAATAGTTGAATACAAGATGTTATTTTATGCTTTGCCAGAAGCAGCTAGGCAATCTACATCCCAGGCGATGTAACAGAATTCCTGTATTTTATACTGTACATTGCCTTAAGATATGCAGATAATCTTTCGATATATCGGTATTGCCTATATTTATACATATGCATTTGTAAAGTCGTACACGTTCATAATGTTGCATTTTGATATATAGCAAATAATTGTGTCACATGTAGAAAAGAAAAAAAGTGATCAGCATTAATTATATGGTGTTTCACAAAATCTATACGCAGATCCGAGATCACCCAAACCACCTGATAGTTCTACAGCCATCATCGAAAAAATCATTCAACCACTTAGAGAACGTTTGACGTCGCCATATGTAGAGAACAGAGTACTCACTCCAACAAAATACAGAGGAAGCGATTACGTCGGTATACATCATCCGCGTGAATGTGGAACTCAGACAGGTACATTACTGCTAGTATAATTTCGCTAGCTAAAAAACCCATAAGGTTTAATTGTTACAATATTTCGAATCACTAACTGCCCATATATTATTTTGCTATATTAACATATTTCAGATGTATTGGTTCCAAGGAAAAAAGATGCAGCCACAGACGTTGATAACCATTTGCCAAAGGATACGCTGAACTCGTAAATAATCTACCATCTTATTTCTGAATTTAAAGAAATTGTATTGTCACTTGTAACAACAGGATTTTCTTGCAGCCCTGAATCCAAACCATCATCCACCAAGAAATCAGTGAAGTCGAACGTCAAAGGATCAAAGAAGGAAGATAAAGTGACCGAACGTCCAAAGTGGGGTGCGAATAATTCAGAAAAAGTGTATAAGAAGCAATCTGAGAAAGAGCTGACCTATTGCCAACGCCGACGACTGCAAGAGCTCCGGCACAAACGGCCTGAAGAAGAAGGCTTGTCAAACGGAAGGACGAGAAGCAGCGCCAAACATCAACGTCAACTGCTTGCAAAGGAAACTTCACCAGATATTAATCTTCCCACCAGGTTTGTTGTCATCTCATTTCCTGGAAACAAAGTGTTTTTATCTTTTACTTGTAATGTTAAATGTCTTCATGAATTGTTATTTCAAACAGAGATAAGACGCAAATGCACCACCAAGCATCTGTCGAAAGCTCAGTGGCCGACGATTCAACAGCTGACAGTTTTGTTCGCAAACAGCGAAGACAGTGGGACAGTCCTAGCACAGATGAAATTCCGAACTTTTACACTCAACCCCATCAGTTACCCGCCAGAAGAAATTCAAGATCGCAGTCATCGCGTTCCATGGCTGGTGCAACTCCAGATGAACAGATGTCATCCGCGTACATTCGAGATATCACGCCGTCCGCACCTCAGTTGAGAGATGCGCACGTTGCATCGTGGGGTAGTGAAGCTACACAAACTTTGCAATACCTTATGCCAATGGACGCTACTTATACGAAAAGTTCAGAGAATATCTATCGATCCAGCGATGAAACGCTAACGGCCGAAGAAAACGTGGGAACTTTTCGCCAACAGATTAATGGAGTGCAATACTTGAGTGACCCTAATATGAATAATAGTGAAAACCTCAGTGGGTTAGTACCACATTTTTTCTTTATCAGATATGATATGCAGGGTGTTTACCATGAAAAGTAGGTAAGTATTTTCGTTTTTCAGGGGTGCACCAACTGTCCAAAGGATTGTCGTTCGTTTGGCATCTACAAATGCATTTATTTAACCTAAACACTATGTTGTCCACTATGAGATGTCAACATTTCAATGACACAGTTTGATACGTACATAACCATAACTAAATATGGAAATGATAGTGAATCTATCCAAGTTTCATAAAAAAAATATGATTCACTGCACCTCCACATGGGTTCCTTTGATGGCACGGAAAATGTCTAGGTGGTAGTCTAATTCACACCATGTGTTCTGCAACATTCCCCAACATTAGTGTTTCCCAATTATATTTTTGTCGCAAAATTAGTTTATATTTTGAACAACATAACAGTATCTTTTCAACTTTTTTTAGAGTACCACATCGATTATTAAACATAAGACACAAAAAATGTCTCTTATGTCTCTAAAATGTCTAAATCTCCTAACAGACTAAAAATGTCTTCATTCAAGGATAAATACCTTTCAGTTTGAGGGCATAACAGTTTGGGTTTCCGCAGAACCTCATTTGAGAAACACTGCCCTACTTAACTGCATTCATTTCTGCATACCACCACACAACCTATGTTTGGTTACCCAGAGCTGCCATTTTGGAAAATGATTGACTGCAGCGCCACTGTGGCTCTGACACACATTACAAAATTCTCACGTAAACCTTTTTGAGTTTCTGCTTTTATTCCACCATGCGTCTAGTATACCTTGACATAAAATAATAACGAATTTTCCCAATGTTGACATATCATGATGAACACCCTATCTGTACATGCTATTTATCGTCCAGTAAATTTCCATTATGAAATTAATGCAAATTAATGATGATGTAATCATAAATTTGTAAGTCATAAAAATTGTTTTCATGACTTACAAAATGCACATTTCGTAAACATTTCAGGTCTTCGGAAAACAATCGTGAATACGTAAGCAACAGCGTACCGCTACAGAAACCACCTTCGCCTCTTGTACCTTCGTGGCACGATCGCCAATATCACAAATCACGAATTCTTCAACAGTTATCTGCTATCAGGCAGGTATGTAAAGTTGCCAATTTTCAAAGCATTATACATTAGTCGAACAACTGTTTGAGTCAATATTATAGCCATTTAACTGCTTTAGTGGTTTGTTCACATGAACACAAAATATCATTTTTATTTCTTAGGGACTTCGTATGAAGCAGCAAGAAATGAATCACCTTTTACATCCCAACGAAGAGACAGTGAATAAATCTTTCTGATGAACCGACGCTGTAGTACAATCTATAATGTTTTTTATACTAAAAACTTGTACATACCGTTAGGTTATTTTTCACATTTTTCACAGTTACTTAAATTGTACATGATATTTCGATCCCGTGCCATGCTTTTTTATTTAATTCTTACATGCTTACATACAGGTGATTTTTTATTGTGTTTTCAATTATTTTAAATTTTTGCTTTCAGTTATCAAGTAAATTTTATAAAACAACTAAAATATTTCTTCACGGTTTTGAAACATTCGATTCGTATCATCAGCTTATTTTTTTTCACTTTAGATTCATTGTTTTTTAATGTATGGTAATAATTCAGTACACTGAAATAAATTTGCATTTCTAAAGTATTTCAATAAAATGTTCCGATTGGTGAGGTGAAAAAAATTGCATTTAATGCATTATCGCAAGAATGGACGGTTTACTTAATTTTTTTATGCTGAACGCAAACAGTATTAATTTCAATTTTAAATAACCAGTGTATATTGATAGGATTGTCTTTTTGTATAACGATGAGTGTTTTTTTTTGTGTATAAAGTTGTGAAACGTGGAAAATATAATAAGTCGATATCTCTGGCTATTTACTGTTGTAATACCTCAGCTTCACCTAGCTCACAAATCGTATAGATTTGAACAAAAGAATTTTCTACTTTGCAAAAAATTTCACATTTTTTTAACCTGAATCTTGTAATAACTTTGTGACTGTATACTAACAACTTATGCAATGCTGTTAGGTTAAATTGAGTTGTTTCATTTTTTTGTTGATGTGATTAGGTGAATTTCTGTTATACTTGCGTTAGCGTTGATCTCGAATGTAAATTGTTTTTAAGTGATTGTAGATAACTCCTAATTACATGTACCAAATCATCTACGTATGGTAAAGCACCTTATTGGATTATATTATGGCCATTGAATTTGAGGAGTTGTGTGGAAAAATTGTGTCAATCCACGTACGTCGTTATTGCTTAGAACGCACATTTTGATTATGTTTTAGACCAGTCTATAACATAAAGACATTGCGTTATATATGATTTGCACTTTCGGAATATGAGCAAGAATATGGAATGCGACTATCCGAATTTTTGTGTGATTTCTTTTATTTTGTCACTTCACTTCCTGATTTTTCCACTTGCTAATTTTATTTCCAAAACAATGAAAAAGATACTGATCGTTGAAAAAACAGCATAAATGCATTTATAAATTAGCATGATATTTGGAATAACGTTGTAATTGCTTTTTCTAATTAGCCTAAAAAGTGAAGTTGTTAATGAATCCTGTTCATTTTCCTTCTATAAATATACAGTTGACAGGAATTTTGTTTAATCTTAAATTTGAAGGAGCCCGAAGTTTTTTTGCCATTTTTCTCGAAACTACATTGTTTTGAGTTACACCGTTATTCCACCCAACTCCTCAATGTCATGCCTCGTCTAAGGTTAGGTGATGCATGGCATTGGCCAATTAGGCATCAACAATTAACACTGGAAGTGGTACTTTATCCTGTACATTTCCAGGTCAATGTCATTTTCCTGTTTCTAGATCATCCTGGAAGGTTACAGCAATAGATATATCAATAAATAACAATAATATTTAATAGTATAACGATATATTGTTTTTAGTTTATTTTATTTCACAAAATTGATGGTGAAAAGCACTGTATAATAGGAGTTGATGAACCATGTTGGTTACTGATGCTGTGATTGTAGATAATTTGGTGCATGTAAATAAAATATAACATATAGTTGTTTAAGACGGTGGTTGTATATTTGTACAGGGTGAGTTGAGAAAATTGTTGATACATTACAAATTAATGTTTAAGGCATTGCTAATGAAAAGCATATTATACAGCAGTAAACGTTAAACTCCAAATATATCATCATTGGCAACTTTTCCATTAAATTGGACAATATTTTGACAGTGAAATATGTTCGAAAGCTGAATACAAGATTGTCATGTTGTTAATGTACAAAATAAAAACGATGTTATATTGGAAATCTTTTTCTTTTAAACAATGTAAATCACCCTGTATAGTGCGACTACATTTGCATTAACTGTTGATTGTTTTTTATGTTATGGTTTACATTGTGCGTTGTATGTATAAATTATATTCTATAGTGCAATTGTTGACCTGATTTGTATTTGTTTTATTTTATTTGTTTGTTAGACGTTTTCAAACATAATCAACTTTATGTTTACAATAGGCTGCTCACCATTTACATTGCAATTGTACAGTTACATTTTCTAAAGCTTTGCTATTTGATGAAATGTTGATATAAAATAAAAGAAAATTAATATATACTTACATAGTTCGCTTTTTTAAAACTGCATCAAAGCAAAAAGAAAATCATTTGAAAATAAGGTACTTTCCGGTTATAGCGGGGCCCGTCTGATGTTGCTATTTGCTTGTACATGTACTTGGATATGGGTATATTTTGCAAGTTAGGTTAAGAAAAACAAAGAAACGTATTAAATGTATGTTTTCCTAACCTAACCTGCAAAATAAACCCATAATCAAGTACAAGCAAATAGTGACATTAGACGGGTCTCGCTATAACCGAAAAGTGCCGATTAGATTAACGTCACAAGGATGTTATAGAAATGAATGGCCATTTTAAAACTTGGACATGTTTCGAGACGCTTGGTCTCATCGTCAGCAAAGTTTCTCAAGTAGTGATTACGACATTGAGATTGTAGCATTAGTTAACATAATGTTAACTAATATTTTTATTATTATTATTATTATTATAATATTATAATTATATTATTATTATTCTTATTATTATTATAGTTGACATAGAATCATAATAGTTGACATCTAATAAGATAAGATGTTAACTAACCATCTTATATTATTATCAATCTTGCCAGCCGAAAAACCTTATTTACTGATGGAGATTATCCTAATTAATACTACCAGTAACTTAAATAGTATTTTCTACAAAAATATAATTTGAGTTACTTCTGAAAGGAATCATTTCCAGACCCACGTTTATATGGCGGTTTTGCATTGTTTTGTGTGTAGCATCTGTGGTTAAACTATTTGCCAGACATTTTAAGAACACCAGGTATTAAAAGAAACCAACATACACTTGAAAATGACTTTTCATTACAAGAAAAACCATTTTACTACTGTATTACAAAACTATATATATAAGAACATATATAAGAAAAGTGTTTTTATATGTAGATCATGGAATGGATTTAATTGAAGGGCTCCGAGCAATATAATGAGTCACACTTTTTCCAAAAATGAGATTTTTACATTAAACTGTCCGTTAGTACTGTTTCTAGCTTGTTACTTTACCACTTCCTGGATTTTCCAGAAAACGGCAGCATAATATAGACGAGAATCACTTTGTTGATGCTCAGTATGGTATTCTATGGAGTTTCTCACCAGACAAACGGCTTTTCTGAACAATTTCAGAAATGTGGTTTATCATTATTAATGCCTGAAGCCTTTCAATTTAACTTGCAGCAATTTACATCATTTTACAACCAAAAGTACATTTGTTGTTGTTGTTGTTTGTTTGTTTGTTTGTTTGTTTTTTGCAAAGGGATTTTCCTATTTTCACAAACTCACATGACTAGATATTACAACAGCATTGGAAAGGGGTATACCCTTTAATTAAAGCCCACTGGGATTTACCTACTGCAAGTCATTTTCCCCTTTAGCACCTGTAAATCAAATGACCAGCCAAGGTATTTTCCAGGTTATGTACAAACAACATGACTAATTTTATTACGATATTTATTTTTCTATCTTTGTAACCTTGAAATTCACGGTAGGTGAACTTGCATGATGACTGATGAGGTACAAAATCTGATGTCAACGATTTTGCATGATGAAAAAACGCAACTGTACAAGAAATCTTTCATAGTAATTTGCGTGTTGAAAACTTCTCGTGACATGGTTAAGTGAACACATAAATGGGAGTGGCAAAAAATACATATACCTCTATATAGTACTATACTGTACATCTCTATATATGTAGTATAAGTAGCATAGCAAATATATAACAACAGTACCTCGTCTCGTACTCGGTCAAAACATTTACAGCTAAACTTGTTTTGAGCGAGAATTCATTAACTGAATATGTTTTTTCAACATTTTCAGCTAATGTTAAAAACATTATCCCGAGTTAACTTTTTTAATCATAATAAGCAAAAAGTTAAATTAGCAGATCAACATCAAAACGACAGTGTCAAATTCTCATCTTTGGTGAACTTCAATGACCTAACCTACTGTAGGTCCTACGTCAAAGGACCAAATGACTGACTAGTGTTTTATAGGTTATATAAAAACAGTATTAATAAATTTTAAAAAATAAATTATTCATGACCTACAATCAACTTTCATAAAGCTAATAATACAACCATAATCATATTCAACGATGTTAATGATAGATAATTATGCTATCACAAGTTTGGGTTTACAACTGAATGATATTTGTAAAGTTTCACTTTCCTCATGAAGGATTCTACCATGAAGATCCTATTTATCCAAGTAATTAGGATAATGTTGGTTTTTCCAGTTTTTTTTTTAAATGAGAGTATTATAATGTTTTCATGATTCACCCACAAATACATTCACAAGCAAAAAATAGATGACGAAGATTCTATATTTAAAAGAGATGATTTTACCATCTCTAACCTTGATTTCAGGAACTACTGGTAGCTTAGCAAATCTATGGAATTTAAATGTATACATTCATAGGTTATTCAACTGCAATAAATGTTGAATATATGTGAAACTTTTTGTATTTTCACAGATTTTTCTTTTGGCCTTTAGGCTGTTTTGAAGTCATCATAGTCAATTCACATCCACTGAAATACGATTAAACTTGAACCAATTAAGTACAGTATAATTGAATCTATTATAATACACATGGCTAATTCACAACAGGTAGGCCTACAGGTAGTCAACGATTGTTTTCTGCAAAAAATTCCGCATAAATCGAAAATTGAATAGCAAAAATTTCATAAATAGCACTTGCAAAAGCATCCAATCACTGTGCATAGTCGCAGAAGAATTCAGCCATACTCGCATAATAACGAATTTTTCTAATATATAACGAGCATCTGGGAGGATTTATTTCGTCCCACATTTACAAAATCACATATTAATAAAATATGCGAAAAAGATTCATTGGTATATATTCTTATAAATCGAAGATTTCTGTATAATTTAGAGTGTTTTAACAAAAAATTGTCAACTTATTCTAAAATATAGCAGCTTGATCTAGACCTAAGGTTTACATTATAGGTTCTGAATCCCTTACAGTTGTGGAAAAAATAAGTCATGCATAGATAATAATCCGCAAATTGAAAATCATCTGCATTCTTAGGTTTACCACAAACAGAAGTCTTCAATTCTAAAGATACTAAATCAAGCACTTGACTTAAATACAGGTTATCATAAACTTTTGCATAACTTATCTATCATTTCACTATATTCGTTTGAAAATCGTACCCTTGATTGTAATTCGCATAAAGAAGCGCGATGATAACTGGTTAGTGTTAAAGCGGTGTCAGATTTCATTCATAGCAATAATCTGGGAATTTCCCATCTCATCAATCACAACCATTAACACGCTGGGCTACATGCCCGGTTTGTTTGACTCGCACTTTCACACACGGACCATTTTTGCACTGGTTAGCTTCACTTCAACTGCGATAAACTTCCGACTTTTCAACTTCCAGGAAACCTTGACCGTGGTTTCTCCCAAGAAGTCAGCCTCGTTCCAATATCATCGTAAATCACGTGGTGGATGAAAAAGTGTTTCAAGAGAAATGTTCACCAACATGATCATACTTCAATTCGCAAACAAGTAAACACCAATGTCTACAATGGCAGCAGTCAATGGGCCAACATTTGTTCTTCTTCTTTCTGGTAAGTGCTGTCTTTATTTTATTTAATTTTCATCACACGTGGGTTGATCATAAATGTTCACAGACTGAATTCTACTTTAATACGTTTGACAAATGCCATCTGTTATTGAACTTCATCAAATTTAAGGACGTTGACATGTAGTAGTGCATTAGTACAGCACAATACATTAGTGTATTAAACACATTAGTGTAGTAGCATTAACGTTATTAATGTCAACGAAACATTATGACTGAGGTCAAAAAATATGACAACCTTATTTATGTGTATAAATACAGTCTCTATTATATTATGCTTCATTGTCTGTCTGTGCATGCATCAAGCAGAAATGGCTAAGCCGATTTTCACAATAATGCCATTTCAGTATCTAAAACTACATTAAATGACAAACTCGTTCATGTACATAAACAGCAGAGCAATAAAATTGTGTGATTATTTTTTTAATATCATTGTCAGTTATTCAGAATAAGAATATCAGAATAATGATGATGGGCATGTGACAAAATTGTTTACAATTCTCTTTCATATAATCCATAAATCCATAAATTTAATATAGTACATAGTCGCGAAGATCATGCTTTTCAATTACAAAGAAATACATCACAACCGGTGCATTTGAAAACTATCAAATTATAACGTTGCGTAGTAATAATAAACATGTTTTTATTATTAAAGTTTGTGCTTTTTATTTGGGTTATTTTCTTTCATGTGGCATTAACCATGAAAATCCTGTGTTACATATATTATTGCATCAACCATAAACATCATTGCATTTCTTCTTGCTGGATCTTTGTTAATAATTCTCAGTACTCGTTACACAACTGCGATCCATATTGCAAAATTACTGAAATTTGGACTTTCGAATCTTCATAATTTTCTCCATCCAATAGACATGTCATAAAATTTAGAAATATCTTAAATGCCAATTTTCAATCAAAGTTTAGAGTTCACCACGTCAATGAAGCAAAAAATTGTTGTTATTATTATTTTATTTTTTGATAAACCTAGTTCCATTTGTTGAGATAAAAATTTCATGATAAAAATGTCATGGTTCAGATTAACGAGTGACATGTTTTTTATACGTTTTATATTAGCTTGAATTGTGAGTTTGTGAGTCTGTGAGTTTGTGAATGAGCTGGAAATTGAACGTATACTGTCATCTACAGTCGTTTATGAGAATATGTTTTATTGTACCAATGTACCAAAAATC